>JADRCD010124852.1:0-11941 GCA_019843815.1 Montemys delectorum
ACACACACACACACACACACACACATATATATATATATATATATATACATTTCCCTTTTGATAAGCTAAAATTGCCCAGATGTCTTTTCCTGAACACCAAAAGCATGAGAACTCACACTCAACACTCAAACTTGGATGTTAGCAGGCATTTCAACATACAGCCAATGCTGAATCCCATTTGCTTCCCCAAGCCTGCCCTATGTAGTCTTTCCCATCACCTTCAATGGGAACCTGTCTTAGACCAAATCATTCTTGAATCTGTGCTCTTTCTCCTTTCTCTCATTAAGTTATCCAAAGGATATCCTGTTGGCTATCCTTCTAGTTAAACTCAAGCAGATCACCTGTGTCCATGTCCTATGCCCACCTCCCCAGGACCCAGGCCTGCCTAAGCCCATGCCTTTTGGCTGCAGGAGCCTGCTAGCAGGTTACCACCACTCCACCAACCTTTCACCAGACTATACATAGCCCTGCCACAGAGGCCTTTTTCACCAACTTTCCAGTGGCTTCCCACTGGCTCAGGGAAGGGGACATATGCTTGCAATGACACTGCTTCCTTCCTGACATCATGGAGGCATTCTCATTGCTTATACTGCTACACCCTGATGGTCTCCTTGCTGTCCCAACAACACTCAAGACCCATGCTTACCTCAGGGCCTTTGCAGTGGCTGGTTTTTCCATCTGAATCATTGTCGCTCCAAATACCCCCATGGCTTATGCATCTCCTCCTTCTGGGTCTTCCCTGGATACCACACATCCAATGACAATCACATTTCTGTACAGCTTCCATCTCCAACACTCTCTATCGTTCACTTCCTACTCTACTTTTTCCATTCCCACTTTCAATATCACACAGTACGGTCATAATCTTCATCCTGTTACTAGAATATAAATTCAATGAGGGGAATATTGTGTCTACTTGCTACACAGAAGCCCTGCTGGCAAAGAGATTGGGAAATGATGAATGCTCAAAAGCTCTGCTCTGAATGAACCAATGAACCGGAAGTGAAAAGCCAAATCATTCTCCAAGCCCCTCGGACAACAGCCTCAACTCCTGAAATCCAAAGGACAAGAAAAAGGACCCACTGCCACTGTTGTTCCTATACAACATCTACAGCCTAAAAAAGCAGAAAGAGGAAAACATACATTCCAAGAAGGAAACACCGTATCTGGACAAACACTGTTCCTGGAATGGCACTACAGAATGACCTGCAGCTCAAGACCGTCGCCATGCTTAGCAGCAACCCAGTGTATTTCCAAGTAGCCATCAGGGAGTATTGAGAGCACTCCCAATGCAAAGTACACTGATGCACACAGGTTGGCACAGAGGGGTGATCAGGGTCATCTGCAACCTGACAATTCCAAGGTATCCCACTGTACCCTGGTGTATGAACAGTTGCCTTATCTACTGTAAACAAAAGTTCCATATGAAAGACACAGAGGTCTAGAAAGGTAGAGTGGGCTGTTGGGGATGGAACTATTGGTGGCAAAATACAGACTGGTGTGACTAGATGCACTGGCAGGCAGAATGCTGACAGAAGACAACCAACCTTGTGGTGTCAAAGAGGAAAGGCCAGGTATTCAATGGCTGATTTTTTTTTTCCAATTTGAAATACTTTAAAGAAATGTTCTTTAATCTGAACCAGTGTGATTCAAATTGTATGACCAAGGACCAGAGACTAATCCAATGCTTGTTCAAGCATGTAAATTACGTGATCCTATCATGACTGACTGTATCAGATCGTAAGGCCGTGGGGCTCTAATTTAACCTTTCAGGTTTTTCTCGGGGACTCTACAGCATGTCAATATTTGTCTAGTTCATTTTAGGCTAACATCTTGATTATTTAAAAAAAGAATCCCCCCTTTCTCTCCCTCCCCGCACTTTGGCTTTTGTTTTGAGATGGGATGCCAATATGTAGTAGAGGCTGGCCCCAAATTGGCTATTCTCCTGCCTTAAAATATTCCTGAAGTGAACGCAGAGACATGCTTCACCATGCTGGATTTAAATGAATTTTCTAAGCCTCTAGAATGAGCTAAAGGAAACGCTGGGATCCAGAGGTTTGTTATCTCTCTCCTTTCACAGTTTCAGGGAAAAGGGCAGTCTGTAAAAAGGCTACACACTTAACTCTCTCATCCTTACCATCAGGATGGCCAGAAATATGCACAGCTCTATCAAGAAGGGAATGCACGATTCGTTATTAGAGTTTTAGCAAGTGGTGTGGCCACACAAGTAACAACAAAACTTAAACATATGGACACTCTTCAAACACAGAGGCCTTTGGATTCTCATGAGCTGGATGCATTTGAGTTTGTGAATCATACAACCATCTGGACAAGATACTAGTGACAGGGAAAAAAGACACTTGTTTAATATAAAACTTACACACACACACACACACACACACACAAATGTGAGTAAAAAGATGAAGGTTTCAGCATCATGGGAGTTTTGAGCTCAAATAGAGTAATCACTGGCGTGGCCAAAACACGCTCACCAGAACTTCCAGAACAGAAAATATGTCTTTAACCACACTGCAGTGAAAATGTCAACAGTAACTCAACGCTGTGTGAGCAGTCTTTCCATAGCCCATCTATGTGCCGCCCTCAGAGGACTGGATGCCAGTGAGTAGGACTTATCTGGGGGAATGTCTTATCTCTCTGTAGAGTATGAGAAAGAGGTGGACTGTGGCTCTTACAGAGATAAGCACTGTGGCTGGGATGGTGGGTGAGAAAAGTCAAGGCGCCATTGTAAGGACCAAGTTGGCAATGAACAGTCACCAAAGTGAGGGAAGAAAGAGTCGGAAAGAAATAGCCACTTCAGAAAACAAGTCCTGAACTCAGGAAGTGGGCAGGGACACATGTAGTGTAATGCAGGGGTGAGTAGGCTTGGCAAAGCTGTGGACCTAACCATTCACAGGGCTTGGGCAGGGAGAGAGAAGGCAGGCAGGGGCCCTGAAAGCTAGCCTTGGTGTTCTTAAATGTATTCAAATGGAAGGTCTAAGAAAGTTTCTGCTGGGAGAGGATGATATCTCTCTACAAATGGACACTTGTATATATATATATATATATATATATATATACATGGATGATCTGCGACACACAAAAGGAATACTGAAAGATAGCGCACACACTGGGAACATGGCTCAATGGGAAGCATCCTTCCTACGGTATGCAAAGGCCTAGATTCCATTCCTAGCACTACAAAGCCGAACAAAAGCACAACAGGAGATCTCCAAGGATGGCCTCAGGGTGCACACATGTCAACAGTGTACACAGACAAGTGTCAGGGAGAGTGGAAACACTTTACCAGGACACTGTCTGTATGCTGTTTGGGCCCACCAAACTAGCAAAGGGATGAAGTCCGAGATCCTAGCTGAGCTACAGGCAACTGGCTACTTGGGCCCTCCATGAACTTCAGTCTTCCATCCTCTAACACTGAGATAAGAACCCAATCAGCCCTGTGAGGCTTTGAGAATCAAAAGGGTGATTGCATAAAATGCCATCTTTTTTAACCACTTCTTGCTCCTGGCCCTGACCACTCTTCCCTTTACTTTAGGTAAGTCTCTGTCCTCTGTTTAATCCTCAGAGAGGCCTCCTTAGATCAAATACTGAAGTCACCTCCACCCTGCACACCCCCTTCACTACCCTTTCCATGACTCCACCTTCTTTTGTTGGGGTCAAACTCACTCATCACAAACAGACTTTCCTGCAGTGATGTTTGTTCCTGTCCCACCCTCTCACGCCAATGGAGAGTCTGTGCTGACAAGGGCTTCCTCTGGTTCTGTGATGTTTCTTTTCACCATAGGATGATGTCTGGGCCACAACAGGTGCTCCATGTATGTGCAGAATAGATGGACAAATTGGTGACCTAGAGAGATCTCAGTTCAAATCCTAACTCTGCCATTTCAAGCTGGGCCTCATCAGCTGAGTCCTATCCTGTTTCCTTTATGATCTCTCATTTCTAGAGAAGAAATGACATAGGTCTGTGGAAATGGACTTGGTAAGGGAAAGCATGTCAGCGCCAAGCCACCAACCAAGGATCTTATGCAGAAAGAGGCATCAAGGGGGAGAAACCTGAGGACCAAGGAACTCAATAACCTGGGTAAAAATGAGGTCTCACTGAGGTATTCTATGTAATATTAGCAGCCCATTATATAAGAAGCAACAGGCACTGTGCTAAAAATATGTTCTGATTTCTTCCCAAGACTCCACTAACAGGAAAACCAGATACAGCTCTCTATGGTGGGAACAGCACTGGATATGTATGAAAGAACTCCCACTAGAAAGCCAGGGGGGTTCTGAGAGGAACCACTTGAGCGAAGTCTTGAGTGGCTTGTAGGAACTTTCCTGGGATGGACAGGCATACTAGGAGCAAAGGCCCAATGTCAAGGTAGGTTGGGCAGGTCAAGAGATGTGAACCCAGCATTCCTGATAGAAGAAGCCCTGGTACAGGAGCCTGGATACATGCACGGATGTCGAAGGTTTACCCTCAACATGAACGTGGATATTAGGAGACATGTGCGTGTCTGTCTGTAGGTGGAAAGAGCCTGAACATAGAACGATCTGCCCACAACAGAAAAGGAAACCTGGACTGCTCCTTCCAGATGATAGGAATATTGTGCCAGATGTAGCTTACCTGTAGCCTCAACATTCACGAGACTAAGGCTCGAGGGATTCACACCCAGCGTGGGCTATGCAGCAAGATCCTATCTCAAATGACAAGGAGAGAATTCATAATGTCTATCCTGTGCATCTTCCAGAGCATTTGGCAAATGAAAAGCCATCATATGGTGACAGAAAGAAAAAAAAACAGAAGAAACAGAAGAAACATGTACAATCAGATTTGAGGTTTTGTTAGGACCACTGAAATTACAGCAAAACCACCATTAGTCCTGAAGGTAAAGGGGGCTACTTGGTCTCACATTGCTTCAAGAATTAGGAAGATTCCCCCATTGGTTTGTCCAAGAGATATGATGTTTACACCCAAACTTCTAATAACAGCAGAACCCTTGGGTTGACCTATGATAAACGTGGCATCACTGCGAGAAATAACAACTTAGCTGCCATCTACCACGGGCACTTTAGTATAAATTAGTTTTCAATACATGGTCCATTGATGTAGACTGCATTATCACTAAGATCACTGAAGATGCTCAGAAAACAAGTCCTATCATGATACCCTCCCCCTCCTAGCTGGACCGACTCCTCCTCCAAGATCCAAGGCAACCAAGGTATGCTTCACTCTACACCCTGTTAAAGCAATCTATTAAAGTGCCAGGCTATCTGTTGGAATCCTTTCGGGCAGAACCCAAGCCCACCGGAGCCTGGCTCACAGGAAGTCCTCAACTGATAATGCCCCAGCCTTGGCATAGTTAGAGATGTGCTATTAAACCACTTATTATTTTCCATTTTCATCAAATGATGAGTATAAGTCCGTCCACATCAAAGACAGATGAACCACCACTATTATGACTTAACAAAACCTTAAAAAAAGGAATGACAAGTCATAGAAGATAAAAACCTAAGTTACTTCCCTGTACTGTCAGTTTGTAGCTTTTCCTGAAATAAAATGATTAAAGACCCCAGAGGGTTTCTAAAAAGCAATGGATGTCTCTAAAGACGTATCTACACCAAGGACCCTTAGCAAGTATATCAGGCATTACTTCCTGCAGGATATGAAGTTTCAAATTATAAAAAGAAATAACAAACTAAGTCAAAGGAACCCCTGTATTTTTAAATGAACAGCTTTTGGCTGGTTACAAAACGTCTTTAGTTCAGCAACTCAACTCTACTAACCAATGGGGGAAATGTATGTTCTGTAATCTCAATCAATCTTTCTAATTATGATTTAGTAAGAGTGCCAGAAAATCATCAGTGGCTTCCTATATGGTCTCTATATGGCTGTCTTTGGTCTCTAAAGTTTATGATTTGATGTTCTGTAACCATCATCTGTTTAGCCTCCTGAACAATTACCACATAGATGTATAGACAAAATTATGCATACAAGTATACATCAGTGACTCTCCACCAGAGGTGATTATGTTCTGCAAAAGGGTATCATGTCTTGTGTTTTTACCTCAGTGAGGAACAGGTATACTACAGAACCTCAGTAGAGCCATCGTGTCCAGATCAAGAGTGACTGAGAAACCCAGACCCAGACCCACCCACCCAGCAAGCATAAAAGATTAAAATTAAAGTATTTAAAAAAAATAAATACTACAGAACTATTGCATCTACACCTTCTGAACACCAGTGTTCTTTTCAGAGTGGATATCAGGCTGACTCTGAATACCTCTATTCATAAGATTATTGACCACCATCAAGGCACACGTGTTTCAAATATGTAGGAATAAGTGGGTTGTCAGCTATGAGCTTTATGTGTATAAATATCCACGTGCTCTTATTTTCTTTCTAATGAGAATAAGTCAAGAAATTTAAAAAAAAGAGAGAGAAAGATATAGAAATAGTTAACATGTTCTTCTAAGGCTAACATTTCCCAAGAAGATCAATAATTTCATAAATCCTTCATGAAATATTTTAAGTGACTCAATGTGTTTATTCTCCAGCCTTAATCAAATCTGATAAACCAAAGACCTGAGACTTCCTTAATTGAGAAAACATCAATGACAAGCCCATAAGCATATATAATATGGAAGTATATGTTACCACTGACCCCCAGCATGATTACACCAGGTCTAGGAATGTCTGCAAGTCACAGGCATGACTTCTGAGAGCGAGGTTTACACACTCACTCAGAAATTTTCAGATGCTGAGAAAGCTGGCCAGAAATAGAGCAGGCACACCTGAAAAGCCACTTTGCACGCACAGCAAGAAGATCTCAGACCCAGACATTGTCCTATGATTTTATGGTGACTCAAACCCTGGAAGGACAACTTTGGACCAGATGGCTGATGGTACAGCCCTTCTTATCACTTCTCTCTATTTGACCAGTGATGTGTGTTTATCTAAAACCTTCTAGTGGAGAGGGCTCACGTGAGACAATAAATCCATTTCTAATGTGGTCTTAGGGTAGATGAGGGCAATCACATTCCCCTCAACCAACCAGTCTCAAATCTTATACTCCGGCTTTTTGAAAAGTACTTTTGAGTATGAAGCTAATCACTCCTTAAACCTAACTAGAAAAATAAAATCTCTTCAAAGCAGGGCCACTGGCTTTCATCTTGAAGACAAATAACGAAATTCAGCCAAGCTGACCAATGTTAATCTGGTACACAGCTCAAATTTATTTCAGCATTTCTGTATAAACAACCATGAAATTAAGTCTGACATAAAAGGCATTTTCTTCTTAGGGTCATAGACACCACAGACTAATACATTCAAGATTCCCTTCACATTTCCTTATAGGAATCCAAACGATGTGACTACCTAGCAGTTTAGGAACAGGTCTTCCTACACCACCTACCTGATTTACTCACTTCAGCAAAACCTCAGCCCTATTCCAGAATGGCTTGGGTGCACAGAGGCAACCTGCAGAAGTGAGTCATGGGTGCCAACGTGACCAAAAGGAAAAAAAAGCAGGCGAGAAAGCATAAATAAACTACGGATGGCTATAGAACTGCATCTGAGCTCAAGACTACGAAGACCACCTCAAAAGAGTGTCTCTATAATGTTTGGCTACACTGAAACATGCCCGGGAGCAAACTCCTGCTTAAAAGTCAAAAGCAGGCCCCTTGGCACTTAAATAAAAGGTTAGTTCTTGTATACCTCGACTCCTCTCTAAAGTGCACACGTACTACTTATTCCAAACAGAAAGTTATTTTTCTTGTCGTGACTAGTGGGGAAGGAGAGAGGCAGAGGAGGGGGAGGGGGAGAGAGATCTCGCATAAGAAAAATTATTGCACATTCCATGGTGCTGGTTAATAAAGTCATCTATAAAACCACACTATAAAACTCTTTGGCCACAATAAAAACAAGTTAGAGGCATGATATTTTTAAGAACAGCAGCTGCCTTCCTATCAAGATTAATATTAAAAGTAAACGCCATCTAACGGGGCCCCTGGGATTGCTAACAGATTCCATGAGGGGTATCCATCTGGCCCTGGCCATAAGCTGCCTCTACCACACACCCCACTCCAAAATCACACCCTTGCTGATACCACGTTCTGGGGTGATGCTGACTGTCCCCAGCACTCCACTTGTATGTTTTAATGACTGTGTCAAGGTTGAGTATTGAAGCTCATCACTGGAATGCTACATCAAACGGGTGCAACAGGGAGGTTATCGACAAAAGGCATCAAGGCTCTCCACAGGTGATGACCCCTCTTGAGGTAAGAGGGCAGACACAAGAAGTCAAAGCTCTTCTGCAGACTGTGAGGAAAGCACTGAGAGTTGAGGTGGCCCTCCTCCAGCTCAACTGTCAACTCTGTACAGATGTTTTTGGAAATGATTGATATTGAAACCTTCATGGTTCCATGAACTCACTCTTGGGCAAGATATTAACTGGTGTTAAAAGTCAAGCATAGCTGGGTTTTGTTTTGTCTAAGGAGTTATTTTTATTTGTGTGTACGTGCATGTGTGCTGTGTGTGCATGCACGCATGTGCACGTGTGCCTGCAAAGGCAAGGGAAGATACTGCATCCAGTGGAGATAAAATGACAGGAGGCAGTGAGCTGCCTCAAGTGGGTACGGGGAATCAAACTTTGGACCTCTGGAAGCACAGTAAGGCCCTTAACTGCTGAGCCATCTTGCTAGCCTAAGCGCCCCCCCCCTCTTTTTTTTTAAATACAGACTGTTTTGTTTCATCGAAGAGATGGGATTTGGTTCTTAGTCTGGGATGCTAAAGCTAGTGTTTCATGTGGTCACATGGAACAATATACAGTGTGGCTCTGTGACAAAAACCCAGCAAGAAATCCTCAAACTAGCCTCAAGAAATATGATGGGAAGTCCAGGTAATAACATGGAGTTTCAGAAAGCAGACGCAGTTATCAAAGCAGAAAAATGCTTTTGACGCTAAATCAAATGTAACGTATTTTCAAATAAAGCCTCAGGTTCATCAAGCTTTGCAGGCTCCAATCCCGTAAGAAGTCTCTCTTAGATGAGCTCTTTCCCAAGAGTTCTCTTCCATCAGAGTTAAGCAAGCACTCTGAAGCATCTTTGGTATGCTAATATTATTTTGAATCACTCTGAAAGTGTTTGAACGGCAGAAGGAAATGGTCACGCTGTAAGAGCCAAGATTCAAAGCCATAAATGATAACGTATTTCAGCCCTCTTTTGTTTTTCTGTTCTCTGCCTTCTAAAATTAACACCTACCAGCTCTATCACCAGAAAACTATGTGTCTGCAGTGGATGTTCCCAGAAAGGATATCCTTAATCTCCACCAGCAGGAAACATGGACATAAACACCAGTCCTGAAGACAAAAGCAACAAGTAGATTTTACTGTCCCTCCATTTCCGCATTCTTACATATATTCTAAGGAGCTTGCTCCAATGACAATACAAGCCAAGGAAGATGGCTGCTTGACTTCCAAGAGTTGTAACCTAGCCAATAAAGAGAAATCAGACAGGGATGAGTGAGTAACTTCACCTGTGAAGAGTGCCATGAAGTTCGAGTGGAGAGTGAAGCAGATTGGCCAAGAACAAAGGGGCAGAAGATTACATGATGGAGCCTGAGTTTTGGAGGGCAGGTAATGGGGTTCAGGATGAAATGAGGGAGAATCAAGAGATTTCTTAGAGGATCACTTTTGCCTGGGACCTAATTAGGACTTGAGAGCAGGGGAGGGGAAGGGACTAAAAGTGAGACTTCTAGGTTTGGGGCTCCAAAACTTGTGTATCAAAGCCATTCAACCAAACAGGAAACTGAACTGAGTCACCCTTTGGGGAGTGGGCAAAAAGACAGGTGTACTTTAAACTTGTTAGAACTGTGGTGCTGAGAGGTTTGCAGTTCCTGGGGAAGTTTTAGATTCACTTTTCCACAGGAGGCTTTTCTCAAGACCTATGGGGGCAGGGGATCAATGAAGCCTCAGACATAAATGCGGTTGAGAACTGGGATTTCTCAGAAGGCCCAGCAGATCCTTTGTGAACTGCAGTCAGTTCATGGCCTCAGTGTTGAGGAGCTGAGGGGAGAGTGACTAGAGAGGTGGGACAAAGCCTAGAAAGGTGGTATTCCTGTCGCTGAGAGAGACACAAGGAATGAGCAGCCATGCTAAGTGCTGCTCCAAAAAAAAACATGGAGACTGACATACACCTGCCAGACACCAGGATGTGAGGACACCATCAAGTCTCAGATGCAAGGAGCAGAGACATGGGAAAGCAGCTGTGACCACTGCTTCCAGAAACTGTGAGAACAAGACATATCCACACAAAACCAGACACACAGGAACAACGCAAATAGTTTTGTTGGAACAGCGATAGGGTCCCTTGTAGCAAAAGAAGTTAAGAAAAATATGAACTTCTACCACAGAGCCATGAGTTGGATAAGGAAAAAGATTATGAACATTCTGTCCTTAGCCTATAAATTATGCCCAGTAGATGAAAATAAGCCAAAATTTTACAAAGGAAAATCCCTAAGACCAAATGTATCTTACGCTACAGCAGAAGATCTATCATCTGGAATCAATGAGAGGGCTTGCTCACCAGTGAGACATGGCATGACATGACAACCTTGGTTTCTGGGAGCCAAATGTAGAATGTGACTCCAAGTCTGCTCCTCTATTCTACATCTTTCCCCTCACCAAGAGCTCAGAGGCCACCAGAGCAGCTGAGTCACAGGTGACAAAGAACAGCATCCATATAGAGGGAAAAAGGGAAGTCTCTTGCATCATATTGTGGGGAGCACAAGCTCCCAGGTTCCCCTTCACAGCTAGGAAACACAGTGCATTGATAATGGCAATGCAGACCCACGTCCCCTCATGTAAGTTCAAAATTAAAAGCATGTCTATTGAGCAAGAAACACCGCAGGTCCCTACTTTTATACATGCACAACCTTCAAGTATGAGAGTTGTAAGGTTGTGTTCATAAGAAAAGGACACTGACTGAAATGGATGGAATTAAAGGATTCCTTCAGTCACCAGACTGAACACAGCTAGGAAAGCCAGAGACTAACACTCCTGCCATTCCGTTTTGCTCTAAAAACAGAGGGGAAGAGGGTGACTTTATAATGAAAGTCAGTATGTAAAATGTTAACTGGAAATCTGAGGATACTCTAGATAACATTTGGAACCATTTCTTAGGAAGCAATGGGCTTTGATGAGTGATTTCCGGTCCCATCTGAATGACCAGTTTTGTCTGTGGAGGAATGGGAACTCCTACAAGCCTGCAATGTTTGGAATTAATGAATGAATGATGACTAGGGAATGACTTTCTCCATTCTGAGAGGTAGAGAAGGCAAACTTCACCTGTGTCTAATCTCCCCCCCCCCCCATTTCTGGGAGGAAAAAGTAAAGCTTCCAGGACACAAGCTCCAAATGTAACTCACTGCAGTCCTTTCTGCACGTGGACTCCTCTGCATCCGTATCCTTTACATCAGTTCTGGAACACATCTCACATCTCCTCAACTTTAGCCATGTCCTGTACCTAAACCTCCTCCTCTTCACACATACCAACACACTTCTGCTTTCCCATCAGTTGCCTCCTCTGGAGAGCCAAGCAACCATCTCAGTCTAGTGCTAGTTAACTCCTCCATCAGCTCAGACAGGCAATTATTCCATCTTCTTTTTAGAATCTTCCAATCTTTCTTCCTCTCTTTTTTATCGTACCAGACCATGTTAATAAGTAACTTTTCCTATTACTATATCCCCTACATTACTGCATCCCCTACATTACTACCTCTCCTACATTATTACATCCCCTACATTACTACCTCTCCTACATCACTGCATCCCCTACATTACAACCTCTCCTACATTACTACATACCCTACATTACTACCTCTCCTACATTACTGCATCCCCTACATTACTACCTCTCCTACATCACTGCATCCCCTA
>JADRCD010124862.1:3291-33446 GCA_019843815.1 Montemys delectorum
CTGGCTTGCTTCTGGCTTGCTCAGCCCGCTCTCTTATAGAACTCAAGAATTCTAGCCCAGAGATGGCACCACCCCTTTGATCACTAATTGAGAAAATGCTCCACAGCTGGATCTCATGGAGGCATTTCCCCAACTGAAGTTCACTTCTCTGTGATAACTCCAGCCTGTGTCAAGTTGACACACAAAACTAGCCAGTACATATATATAGTTCATACTTTTCATAAATCCTACAAGATCAGAGATTAGGCTTAGCTATAGTAACAAATCCCAAAGTGCTGTCTGGCTCAAACACAAAACAAGGTCATTTTATGTTCATGTAAATGGTCCACAGAGAGTGTCCTCAGCAGGTAGCTCTCAGGCCTGATTACTGCCTGTATCTTGCTAGCAGATGAGAGGGAAAATATCCACATGTTATAAAACATTTGGGTCTAAAAAAATAGCACCCTTATTTCATTGTCCAGAATTCAATCACATGATCCAACTGACTTCACTGCAAGCTAGGATGTTACTTCCTAAGACAAGAGAGAACATAATTATAACTAACAGCTCTCCTCCGTTACACCCGACAGGGGTCATTATCTTTCAAGCCTTTATATTTGTTGCTCATTGTGACTGGACTCCTTTTCCCTTGAATCTTTCTATGGCTACCTGTTTGTTTGTTTGTTTGTTTGTTTGTTTTTTCTTGGTTTTCTGACACAGGGTTTCTCTGTCTAGCCCTGGCTGTCCTGGAACTCACTCTGTAGACCAGGCTGGCCTAGAACTCAGAAATCCTCCTGCTGTGCCTCCCAAGTGCTGGGATTAAAGGTGTGCGCCACCACTGCCCGGTTCTGGCTACCTGTTTTTAATTACTCAGCTCACAGGTTAAACTAAGACTTGAGATAGACTATCTCAGACCTACTTAATAACTAAATAAAATCCCTGTTCCTTTACTCTGGTTTATTTTTCTCATACTTATTGCTATTTGAGAGTCTTAACTAGGTATTTATCTTTTCTAAAGTGTTAGTTGTCGGCTTTCCTCTCCTAGACTGTATGCTCCTTGAAGGCAGGGCCTTTGTCTTGTTTACTACTGTATTTGTAGCACAGAAGACAAATAGTACACATTGAGTTACTACCCTGACCAGCTGTGATAAAATGCTATTTCTCTGCATGTGTCTAGTTTTCAGTCAGGAAGCCAGGATGTCCTTTTAGAATCTACCTTACCTCGGCTTCTATCACTGCAGTGAGTTGTATAAGAACTGACACCTTACCCTTTTTCAGACATGGAGTGTACGTCTCTTTTATAGCTAATATAACATCCCATTGTCAGTTTACCTGCTCATTGCTCAGTGCCATGGGAAGAATGTATACATTGTGTTTTACTGAAGGGCAAGGGCTAGTACAGTGTTGAGCTGTTAATGAAGCATTGTTTAATCTTAATTGTTTCTTGTTACCTGTCAAATGCTCCATTGTTTTTCATCTAATTGTGAAATCACACTACCTGCTTCTGAGTGCTTTACATGTGGCAACAGTTTTATAAATAGCTTTTAGATTTTTTATCCCTGGGATGAAATCTAAGAGCCTGGGAATCTTAAAGTGTGGGTGCTTAGCTGAGTAGATTTGCTGATTTGTTTAACACACAGTGTTGTATTATGTTTATGACTCATAATCTGTTGTGTTTTTGTCATCTTCGGCCAATAGAAACCTGTCAGTAGGACCTGTGTCCCTCTACCTATTCCCACACTATAGGCTAGTTTGCCTCACGTGTACTTACTGAATTTGGGGATTCCAGGGAAAGTGTAGTAGCTAAAAGGATAGGGAGGTTTTTTTCCTTCTCTAGGGTCTGAACATGTGTTCTAGAGGAAAAGAGATGTTTGAGCATTTTTGCTTTAGGAGAAAGAATACCTTTAACGTGGATATAACAAAATGAATTTAGGCCAGCAGGATAGCTTAGCAGGTAAAAGTGCTTGCTGTTAAGCCTGACATCTGGAGTTGGAGCCCCAGGACCCACATAGTAGAAGCAGAGAACAAGCTCCCGTAAGGTGTCCTCTGGCTCCCACCTGCACTGTGATGTGTGCATACATACAAACATATACACAAAATTTAAAAAAAAATTGCACTATGTCAAGAGCAGAGTGATGTGGCATATATTATACTCCAGGATTTAAGTTTATTTTAAACTCAGACTTATTACTGAATTAGATAAGAGGTCTGTTTTCCATTAAAGAGATAAAATATTGTTTGTTCATTTTTTGAGACAGGGTCTCACTTTGTAGTCGAGCCTGGCCTTGAACTTGTGATGATTCTCCTGCTTCAGCCTTTGGAGGCTAGGGTCGTAGGAGTTAGCCACTTTGCTATACTCACTGTATATTTTTAAAATTTATCTAATTTTATTTTATATGCATTGGTATTTTGCTTGCATATATGTCTGTGTGAAGGTGTCAGATCCTCTGGGACTAGAGTTACAGACAGTTGTTAGTTAACATGTGGGTGCTGGAAATTGAACCCAGATCCTCTGGAAGAGCAGCTAGCACTCGTAACCTCTGAGTCATCTCTCCAGCCCCTCATTGTGTATATTTAATCCAACAAATATTAAAGACTTTTTTACTTAACCGATTTTTAATGTTTTTTTTTTTTTTTTTTTTTTTTTTTTTGGTTTTTCGAGACAGGGTTTCTTGGTAGCCCCGGCTGTCCTGGAACTCTCTGTAGACCAGGCTGACCTAGAACTCAGAAATCCACCTGCCTCTGCCTCCCAAGTGCTGGGATTAAAGGCGTGCACCACCATCGTCCGGCTTTAATGTATTATTGAAGCCCTACTTTGTTGTAAGGTCTAGTATCAATGTTACCCTCATTGATAAGCACATATTTGACTTTTAGTGTGGATGTATAGACTACAGAATGTGGTTTTAAAATAATTTTTGTATTTATTTATGAATGATTTATTACTCATGTGTAATGCTTTAGTTGATTTCCGCTATTTATAAATATAGCATGCTTTTAATTAAATTTAAAATGTAGGGCAGCAAGCCTTGGAAACTGAGACTTCTGCAGACTCTCCAGTTTAAATCAAAACTTGTGGCTCCTCTTGCTATTTTACAAGTGTCATCTAACACTTTTTTGTTAACTAATCCTCTTCTCATTAGAATGTAAATTCTGTGATGGCAAGGACTTAACTTTTGTTCAGTGATCTGTCTGTGCACAGAGTACCTAGCAGCAGTGAATGCTTCAGAATAAATATTTGCTGAGTGGATTATATCTGTAATCTTCATTAGTTTTTGTGAGGAACTTTGATGCCTATATGTTGCTTACTATTAATTTTCTGGCTATTTAAACATGCTTAATAAATAGCTTGACTATATTGGGAGTTCTAAATGATAAGTTACCTGTTTACCATATATAGTTGTTTTTTGTTTTTGTTTTTTAAAGAATGCCTTTTATCGCCAGGCAGTGGTGGCGCATGCCTTTAATCCCAGCACTTAGGAGACAGAGATAGGCAGATTTCTGAGTTTGAGGCCAGCCTGGTCTACAGAGTGAGTTCCAGAACTGTACAGAGAAATCCTGTCTCAGAAAAAAAAGCAAAACAAAAAAACAAAACAAACAAAAAGAATACCTTTTATTTATTTTTGACAGTGTCATATATATGTGTGTGTATATATATTTAATTCTTTTAGTGTCTTTAATATTTTAAAGAAAAAGCCAATAATTTTTATTAGTTGGCTAATACAAAGTACTGGGTGTTATTACGGTAGCCTCTCCTCACTCCCATCCCACTAAAACCCACCCCTTACTCCTTGCTGCTCTCCGTTCTTCCCCCAGCAAGCCCTCTTCTGCTTCCATGGTACATACATTCCATTACCCTCTCTTTTCTCCTGCCCTCTAAGGTCTGTTGTTACCATTCCATGATCCCATTGCTGGTTATACACATGCATGCCCAGAAAATTTAGGCTCACATAAGAGAGTACTGTATTGGGCATTCTGAGTCCAGTTTGTTTCATTTAAGGTGATTTCCAGTCCCATCCATTTTCCTGCAAATATGATTTTTTTACCGGTAACTAGAATTGTAGTGTGTATATATATCACATTTGCTTTTTTCTGTTCAGTTGGCCCGTGTGTCTGGCTCTGTGCCATGCTGGCTCTGATGTGATCCTCCAGCGTGACTCTTTCTACTCAGGATCACTTTGGCCAATCTGAGGATTTTTGTGCTTCCATCAGCGTTTTAGAGTTGTTGTGCTAGTCCTATGAAGAATACCATTGTAGTTTGATGGAGATTGTACTGAATACATAGATTATTTCCAGTCATGTTTTTATATTATCAATTCTGCCTATCTTTGATCATGGAAATACCATTTTCTTGTGTCTTTTTTTTTCCTTTAGTTTTTTTCTTTTAAAGTTTTCACTTATTCCTTTTTAAACAGCTATTGTGAATGAGATATCTTTTCTCATTTCTATCTTGACATGTTCATTTTTCATGTATAGAAAAGCTACTAATGGCCGGGCGGTGGTGGCACACGCCTTTAATCCCAGCACTTGGGAGGCAGAGGCAGGCGGATTTCTGAGTTCCAGGCCAGCCTGGTCTACAGAGTGGGTTCCAGGACAGCCAGGGCTACACAGACAAACCCTGTCTCGAAAAAGAAAAAAGAAAAGGAAAGAAAAGCTATTAATGGGCCAGTGAGATGACTATAGTAAAGTCAGCAAGACCTGTATGGTGGAAAGGCGGGGCTGACATCCTTAAGTCATCGTCTTTCCCCACATATGCTGTGGTACATGTGCCACACACACACAATTTAAAAGAAAAGCTACTGATTTTTTTTTTAAATGTTGGAAATCTAATCATCCAATGTGTGAAAAGTTTTTCAGCCTGAGAATTTTCTGATGGAGTCTTGAGGGCCTTTTAAGTACAGGATCATGTCCTTATCAGAGAATAGGGATAATTTAGACTTCTTCTTTTCTTACTTAAGTTCTTCTTTTTTTTCTGTAGACTTTGAGCCCTATATTGAGTAAGAGTGGGGATAGTCGGCACCCTTGTTTCAACCCAGAGTGTGTAGGAAATAGCTCTTAGTTTTTTCCAACTTGGTATAATGTTGGCTACAGGCTTATCATATATAGCCTTTATTATGTTGAAGAATTTTTCTTCTGCTTTCTTCAGGACTTTTATCATGAAGGGCTCTTGAACTGGCAATACTGTTTCTATGTCTGTTGGGATAATGATGTGATTTGTGTTGTAAGTCTGGTTTTATGTTGCCTCATACCGCTGGCTTGCTTACATTCTGTTGAATATATCCTAGAGTTCTTAGAAGCTTTGCTCATACTTACTTTTTTATTTCTATATGTCCGGTCCACCTGAACCTCTATTCTTGATATTTTCTTGCCTTCCGAAGATGGTTTCCACAATGTTTTTTATTTAGTTAACTCATTTCCAGAATTTCTACTTAGTTTCTTTGCAGAATTCCTTTTTTCTTTTCTTTTCTTTCTTCCTTTTTTTAAATTCCTTTTTATTTATTCTCTTATATATTCCATCTTGACTGCATTTCCCCCTCCCTCCCCTCCTCTCAGTCTCTGTCCCCACCTCCCCTTTTCCCCAGTTCCTTCTTTCCCTTCATCTCCCCTCAGAAGAGCAGGCCTCTTTGGGACATCAACAAAATACGGCATAACAAGCTATGATAGGACCAGGCACATAGTCAAGGCTGGACAAGGCATCCCAGGAGGAAAATGGTCCCAAAGGCATCCGAAAGAGTCAGAGACTGCCCCCGTTCCCACCGTTAGGAATCCCACAAGAACACATAGTGCATATGCACATGCCTAGGTCAGACCTGTAAAGGCTTCTTGATCCCTTGTGCACTTGAGTTCCCAGTCAGTAGATTCTGTGGTTCTTGAGGTATCCCTGACCCCTCTGCTTCCTCTAATCCTTCCTCCTCATCCTCTGAAGGACTCCCTGAGTTCCGCCTCATGGAGCTAATGACCAGAGGACTCTGCATCTGCTCCTATAAGTTGCTGATCTTTTTTTTCCCCCCCAAGACAGGGTTTCTCTGTGTATCCCTGGCTGTCCTGGATCTCACTCTAAACCAAACTGGCCTCAAACTCAGAAATCTACCTGCCTCTGCCTCCCAAGTGCTCGGATTAAAGGCGTGTACACCACTGCCCGGCACTGGTCTTTTTAAAATATGCTTATGCTAGGCTTCAGTCTCAGCACATCATGCAGGCAGGACAAAGTAGGTTGGAGGTTTTATGGTTGGGTTGCTGTGCTAATCCCTCCACTGGTTACACAGGATGGCTGCTTCAGGCTCCAAGTCCCCTTACTAGGAGTCATTCCATTGCATGAAGTTTCTACCTGGCTCCTGAAATGACTCTAATTCCAGTCATCTCTTCCAGTATTGTCTCCCTGCATTCCCAGCTCCACCTGATTGCCTCCTGTTTCCATTCTCACCTGTCCCCAGTCCACTCAAGAAGTCTATTCTGGTTCTCCTTCCCCGGAAGATCCTTGCATGTGTATCTGTGTGCGAGTCTGTGTCTCTCCTACCCTACCTCCCGACGCCCTCCTTGTTACTTAGATTCTCTGGGTCTATGGATTGTAGCATAGTTATCCTTTACTACAAATATCCACTTGTAAGTGAGTACATAGCATGTTTGTCTTTTTTGTTCTAGATTACCTCACTCGGGATGATTTTTTTTTCTATTTGCATTTATTTTCCTGTAAATTTCATTCATGATGGGGTTTTTTGTTTTTTTGGGACAGGGTTTCTCTGTGTAGCCCTGGCCTGGCTGTCCTGGAACTCACTCTGTAAACCAGGCTAGCCTTGAATTCAGAAATCCTCCTGCCTTTGCTTCCCAAATGCTGGGATTAACAGCATGCGCCACCATCGCATGGCCATAATGTCATTTTTTTAAAAAGATTTATTATTATGTGTAAGTACACTATAGCTGTCTTCAGACACACCAGAACAGGGTGTCAGATCTCATTACAGATGGTTATGAGCCACTATGTGGTTGCTGGGATTTGAACTCAGGTCCTTTGGAAGAGCAGTCAGTGTTCTCAACCGCTGAGCCATCTCTCCAGCCCTTTTTTTTTCCTTTTTGGTTTTTTGAGACAGGGTTTCTCTGTGTAGCCCTGGCTGTCCTGGAACTTACTCTGTAGACCAGGCTGGCCTTGAACTCGGAAACCTGCCTGCTTCTGCCTCCCAAGTGCTGGGATTAAAGGTGTGTGCCACCACTGCCTGGCCATGATGTCATTTTTTAAACAGCTCAGTAATACTCCATTGAGTAAATGCACCACCTTTTTTTTTTTTTTTTTTTTTTTAAATTCATTCTTTGGTTCAGGGACATATAAGTTGTTTCCAGTTTCTGTCTATTACGAATAAACCTGTTGTGAACATAGTTGACCAAGTGTCTTTGTGATAGGATGGAGCATCCTTTGGGTTTATGCCCAGAAGTGGGTCTTGAGGGAGATTGATTCCTGATTTTCTTAGAAAATGCTATATTGATTTCGAAGGTGGTTGTACAAGCTTGCACTCCCACCAGCAATGATCTTTGTTCCATGTCCTTGCCAACATGAGCCATCACTTTTGTTTTTTATCTTAGCCACTCTGTAAGAGAGAATCACAAAGTTATTTTGATTTGCATTTCCCTAATGGCAAAAGATGTTGAACATTTTTTTAAGTGTTTCTCGGCTATTTGCGATTTCTCTGTTGAAAATTCTCTGTTTTGATTTGTACCTCATTTTTAATTGTATTATTTAGTTTGTTGATGTCTAGTTTCTAGAGTTGTTTATATATTTTGTTAGATGTATAGTTGGTAAGATCTTTTCCTATTCTGTAGGCTGCTCTTTTGCCCTATTGACAGTGAGTGTCCTTTGCCTTACAGAAGCTTTCCAGTCTCATGAGGTCCCATGTATTAATTGTTGATCTTAGTGTCTGTGCTGTTGGTGTTCTTTTCAGGAAGTCGTCTCCTGTGGCGGTACATTCAAATTCAAGACTATTTCCCCATTTTCTCTTCTGTCAGGTTCAGTGTTTCTGGTTTTATGTTGAGGTCTTTAATATACTTGGACTTCAGTTTTGTACAGGGTGATAGATGTAGATCTATTTGCATTCCTTTATATGGTGACATCCAGTTATACAAGCAGTGTTTGTTGAAAATGCTTTTTTTCCATTGTATATTTCTGGCTTCTGTATAAAAGAAAAAATCAGGTGTCCATGAGTGTGTGGATTTATGTCTGGGTCTTTGATTTGATTCCATTGATCAACCTGTCTGTTTTTATGCCAGTCCCATGCGGTTTTTATTACTATAGCTTTGTAAGTAGTACAGCTTAAAATCAGGGATTGTAATACCTCTGGATGTACTTTTATTATATAGGATTGTTTTAGCCTGGATTTGTTGTTATTATTATTGTTGTTTTGTTATTTTGTCTTTCCATATGAATTTGAGTATTGTTCTTTCAAGGTCTGTAAAGTATTGTGTTGGAATTTTGGTGGGGATTGAATTGAATGTGTATGTAGCTTTTGTTAGGATGGCCATTTTTATTATGTTGATTCTACCAATCCATGAGCATAGGAGATCTTTCTATCTTCTGGTATCTAATTCAATTTCCTTCTTCAAAGACTTAAGTTTTTATTACACAGATCTTTCACTTGCTTGGTTAGTTACCCTAAGGTATTTTATATTATTTGTGGCTAGTGTGAAGGGTGTCATTTCCCTGATTTCTTTCTCAGTCAGTTTGCCATTTGTATATAAGAGAAGTACTGATTTTTATTTTAATTTTTTTAGTTAATTTTCTATCCAGTCACTTTGCTGAAGGAGTTTATCAGCTATAGGAGTTCCCTGCTAGAATTTTTGGGGTTGTTTATGTATTCTATCATATCTTCTGTGAATAGCAATACTTTGACTTCTTTCCCAATTTGAATCCCCTGAATCTTTATTTAATTTTCTTAGTGCTCTAGCTATAACTTCAAGTTCTCTTATTAAATAGATATGGGAAGAGTGACAGCCTTGCAGAGACTCCATTCCTACCTCACCAGTTAGTTACAGCTTGTCTCTGGTGTGTGTGGGATTAGTTTTTTTCCATGCTTAGAGTTTCATGTGATTGAGGCCCCGGGGGTATGGAAGGCCTAGCCACCCATGATCAATTACCTCTGTCCTGTAATCTCTTCCTACCTGCACAAGGAGATTGCAGCAAGTTCAGCAGCACACTTGCTAGCTTCTGTTTCTCTCACCCAGGCATGGTGGGGCTGATTCCTTCCAGGCTATTCACTTCAGGGATCTGGTGGAGTCTCTGCATGAGGCTCCTCTGCTACACTTCTGCCTCTGTCACCATAGCCAGTGTTGCCCAGGCCATATCTCCATTGACTGTGTGTCCAGCCCCTGATCAAGTCTACTCTCTAGCCCACTACTGTTGCAGTGCTGTGTGGGTCACTCCCCCACAGATGCTGCTCATTCAGTGTGTGCCAGTCGGCAGCTGTTCCTGCCTACTGCCTTGCAGAGGTCTCAGCTTAAGTCTTTATTCTTTTTCTTCAACACTCTTACAAAGAATTTATTGTTTTTATCCTAATTACTTCCTGTTACTGGGTTGCAGAGTAGGTTGCTAATCCACACGTGCTTTGTATTTATAGTCTTAAGTATGTAATCTGTAGGTGTGTGTGTGTGTGTGTGTGTGTGTGTGTGTGTGTGTATGTTTAGGCTGAGATTTAAAAACTTAATGTAAATAGTACTTTGTTAAAGAACAAAATATTCTTTATTATTGTATTTTTTCTGTAGATACACTCTGTGCAGTTCTAGAAAGAGACACACTGAGTATCCGAGAAAGTCGACTTTTTGGAGCTATTGTACGTTGGGCAGAAGCAGAGTGTCAGAGACAACAACTGCCTGTGACATTTGGAAACAAACAGAAAGTTCTAGGAAAAGCACTCTCCTTAATCCGGTTCCCACTGATGACAATTGAGGAATTTGCAGCAGGTAAGGCTGTAACTTCACTAATTTGAAACTATTTCCAGAGCAAAGAGTAAGAGTAAGCTATGACTTACTAAGTGCTAGTTACATAATAAATATATTTGTGTGTGATTTCATTTAATTCTCAAAAGAGCTGTTCAAGATAACATCCACATTTTATAGATTAAACTAGAGACGATTAAGTGCCTTGCCCAAGGTTATAGGTACAAGTCTTTTTGGTCTGTATGGTTTCTACTTCTGATTAAAATGAGACAGACCTGATTTTCAGTTTCTGCTGTATAACTAGCACTTATCTAGTAGTTTACAAGCAGGGGTTCTGATACATTCTTTATTCTCTGACAGAACTTTGGGTACCAGGAATGTACATGATGCAGACAAAATGATCATACATAGAGAATAAAATAATAAAAATTAAAAAGTACATTCATATACATGTCATTTGGTATACAATGTAAATGCTTCTATTGGGCATATATAAGTAGAACTACTATGTTAAGCATTAATATTTTAGCATTAGTTTATCCTGTCAATTTCCCAAAGTGGTTAAGTCCACATTGAAGGTCAAAGTTAAGACAATTAAGTTCAGTCTGATGGTTGATGTAACATTCTTCTCTTAATACTTTTGATCATTATGGTTGTAGTTTTCTGTCTATCACTGCGATTAAAGACCAAGATCAAAAAGGACTTGGGGAGGAAAGGGTTTCTTTAATCTTACAGCTTGGAGTACTTCCTCAGCATTTACATGGTATTGGGTTTAACCCACAGCAACAAAAACAGTTCTAATTTTGTAGTACAATTTTTTTTTTCCTCATCAGATATGATTACAGGTGTATATTTTAATTTTCAAATATTTGAGATTTAATTCCTTCTCATTCTGGGATAGTCAGAACACCTATTCTGTACCATCTTAGTCCTCTGAAATTTGTTGAGACTTGTTCTATGTTCCAACACAGCCAATCTTAATAAATATTGATGTATGATAAAGTGAGTGTATTGTGAACTGTTGAGTACAGAAAAATCTTGTATCTACAAAATACATTCGGAAAACACTGCTCAACACTTTAACATATCTACTGTTTTCTATTGTTTCCTTTTGTCAGTTACGAGGAGAGATAGGTTCGAGGGTTTGGTTTTGGTTGAAAATATGTCCCCACTTGGTTCCATACATCATTTTCTTTAAGATTCTATTAGGTACATTAGATTTTTTTGTTTGTTTGTTTGTTTTGTTTTGTTTTTTTCTGAGACAGGGTTTCTCTGTATAGCTCTGGCTGTCCTGGAACTCACTCTGTAGTCCAGGCTGGCCTTGAACTCAGAGATCCGCCTGTCTCTGCCTCCCAAGCACTGGGACTAAAGGTGTGCGCCACCACCGCCCATCGATACATTAGAATTTATATTACTTTTATTGGATTTATCTCTTTACCTTTATTTTATATCCCACTTTAAATTTAGTAAAGCTTATTTTACATCTTTGATAGATACTAATGTAGTTTTATAACCTTTTTAGAAAAGTTTTCTAAGGATTTATTTTTGTTATTTTTAGTTGTATGTGTTTGAGAAGAGGTATGTGCGTAAGAGTGCAGTGCCCACGAAAGCCAAGAGGTCTTGGATCCCCTTGGAGCTGGTGACAATGGGCAGTCATGAGGTGTCCTCATGGGGACTGGGAATCAAACTGGCTCTCTACAAGAGCACTCAGGTGCTACTACTTATAGCCATCCTTCCAGAGTTATATTCTTTATTTTCCTCATTTTAAGTTAAGTTTTCATTATCTTTGCATGCCAGTTATATTTTTGTAAGCTGCATTTTTAAAGGCAGCCAGTTCTATAAACATCGCCTTTGACTTGGTATATCTGATTACATTTAAAAAATTCTTGGTACATATGATTTACCATCTTGCTGCATGTTCCTACATGTTGACTCAGCTGTGGGTTTTGTGGTGGATTTTGTTTGTTTATTTCCTTTTTTTTTGTTTTTGTTTGTTTTTTTTCTGAGACAGGGTTTCTCTGTGTAGCACTGGCTGTCTTGGAACTCACTCTGTAGACCAGGCTAGCCCCTTACTCAGAGATCTGCCTGCGTTTGCCTCCCAAGTGCTGAGATCAAAGGCGTGGGCCACCACCGCCCTGTTTCCTGTTTCTTTTCCTTTTTCTTTTGGAGGAACCAAGTGATTCCTGGTATTTTGTTCTCTATTTGTTTCTTAAACATTCTTTTACTATCTTGTTAGTAAAAAGCAAAAGGAGGTTAACAATTTTAATGAGAAATTAAGTATTTTTTTACTATTCTTTTGGTGGGTTAATTGATAATACATAAATCCTTCCTTATGAGATTTTAAAATTAAATCTTAAAAATTAAAAATTTTAAATTAAACTTTCCCATGCAGTACAAAAGACTTTACTAATACTTTGTTCTCTTCAGTGTTTGGTGCCATTTCATGTATTTGTATCTCTTCATATATTTTAAAGCATGTAAGATGTTATCTTAAAAATGAATAGTCATGGACTGGAGAGATGGCTCAGCGGTTAAGAGCAGCTCATGCTGTCTTTCAGAGGACCTGAGTTCAATTCCCAGCATCCACATAGTGGCTCACAACCATCTGTACTGGGATCTGATGCCCTCTTCTGGTGTGCATGAAGACAGTGTACTCATATACATAAAATAAATAAGCCTTTAATAAAAATCAATAGTCATTTAGATTACCTGTAAATTCAACCTTTCTGAGGACTGCTGTGCTCTGTCCTGGGTCATTTCTGTCAAGCTAAACAATTAGTATTTTCACAGTAGTTATTAGGCCATCCGAGTCTTTCAACTCCTTCTCCCCTCTTCATCTGCAAATATCTTCTCCTGCTTTCACTTTGTAAGGATATGTTTCTGGGTCTACAATTTCAGTTGGGTAATTATCATCTACTATTTAGATGTAATCCTGTTTCCTTTGCTTCCATTATGTTTGCTTTCCTTTTTTTTTTTTAAAGATTTATTTATTTTATGTGTATGAGTACACTGTAGTTGTACAGATGGCCGTGAGCCGTCTTGTGGCTGCTGGGAATTGAACTCAGGACAGCCTTGCTCGCTCCGGCCCTGCTCTCTCCGGCGTAATACACTGTAGCTGTCTTCAAGTGCACCAGAAGAGGGCGTCAGATCTCATTACGGGTGGTTGTGAGCCATCATGTGGTTGCTGGAATCCAAACTCAGGGCCTTTGGAAGAGGAGTCTTACCCGCTGAGCCATCTTGCCAGCCCCTATGTTTGCGTTCTAGTAGGTTGTTGATATATTCAGTGTATCCTTTTACATAATAGACTTGAATTTTTAGATTTACTTCTTAATTTTAGTGAATGTTATTTTACCTTCTTGAAGCTGTTAAATGCTTTTCATGACATGAAGACTTTCTTTTTTGTTGTTTTTTGGATTTTCCCCCCGCCCCCCAAGACAGGGTTTCTCTGTGTAGCCCTGGCTGTCCTGGAACTCACCAATGTAGACCAGGCTGGCCACAAACTCAGAGATCTGCCTGGCTCTGCCTCCTGAGTGCTGGGATCAAAGGCGTGCCCCACTCATGCCCAGTGAAGACTTCCTTCTTTTTAGTGCAGGAAAATCCTTTTGCCTTCGGTTTTTGAATTATCATACATTTTAACCTTAAAAGGTGTGTGTGTGATGCAATGCACAGTAGGTAGAGGCCAGAGGTTAGCCATGGCTGTTGTTCCTTAGCAACTATCCATAAGATATTCAGACAGTTTTTTGGGGACAGCCTCTTACTTGGACAGTGTGTGCCTTTTTACATGGATGCTGGGGTTCCACTCTGCAGAGTAAGGAGCCTCCTCAGCCCTTACCCATAAATCCTAGTCCATCTGGAGGAAGGTGAGTTTTCATCTTCATCCCTTACTTCACCATTCATAGGTGCTGGTCTGTTTCTTGTGACCTTCCTTTCTCCCTCCTTACCTTTATGTCCTCTTCCTTGCTTGTTTGGTTTATACTCTTTCCTTATCCACAGATGACAAAGGAGTAAAGCTTGCATCATGTATGTTGAACAATATATTTTGTCATTTTGTATGTGTTTTTTTTTTTAAGTATTTATTTGAGTCAGGGTCTCACTATATAGCCACTGTGACTGAGAAATTGCTATGTAGAGTATGCTGATCCCGAGGTTACAGAAATTTAGCTGCCTGTGTATATGAAGTTCCAAGATTACAGGCATGTGCCATCCATACCTGGTGCTCACACTGAAATTTTTAAAAAATTGTGTTTTAAAATAAGTAGGCTTCCTAATCCAAAATTATAGTATTTTGAAGTCTTCTGCCTCTATTTGCTTTGCAAAGTATCTCCTGCCCTCTTTATGGGGGAATAGCATTTAACAGTAAGCTTAAAGTACTCTAATAAGAGACAGTGGCCTGGAAATTTTTACTATATGTGGTTGTCTGTTTTCACAGCTTTCCCAACCATAGTTCTCACCTTCTGCTCACTTCTTTTGTTTTTTGGTTTTTCAAGACAGGGTTTCTCTGCTCACTCTGCAGACCAGGCTGGCCTCGAACTCAGAAATCCGCCTGCCTCTGCCTCCCAAGTGCTGGGATTAAAGGCATGTGCCACCACCGCCCGTTCTGCTTACTTCTAAACTCCAGAAATAAAGCATTATTATTCTCTGTCTATCTGGGCTGAAATGTCCCTTTGTTCAGATTTATAGCCTCAGACAAGTATTGAGTGGGAGATGGAAGGTCACTGGTACCTGTCTGACGTTGGAGGTGATTTACCATCAGAGAGAATGATTCTTTTGGTGAATAGGAGTCTGTGGTACAGGGGAGTGGAGTTCTATCTAAGCCTTCACTTATCTTAACACATTCTTTCAAGTTTGCCTCAAAGGGATTGACCAAAACTTCAAATGTATGCTAAAATGTTATATGCTAAGTTTATTTTCTCTTTTTCCAGGTCCTGCTCAATCAGGAATTTTGTCAGATCGTGAAGTGGTAAACCTTTTTCTTCATTTTACCGTCAATCCTAAACCCCGAGTAGAGTACATTGATCGACCCCGATGCTGCCTCAGAGGAAAGGAGTGTTGCATCAACAGATTCCAGCAAGTAGAGAGCCGCTGGGGTTACAGTGGGACAAGTGATCGGATCAGGTATCTGTCGGAGTGTGGGCATGGCATGGAGTGGAGGGGACAGCTAGTGGTTATTAGTCTTTATCCTCTTGTGAGAGGTAGTTAACAAGTATTTATTTTATAGTTTGCTTAATACAAGATGAGGCCAAAGCTGCACACAAGAAAAAATAACTGTTTTTAGCAAATAAGAGTAGGAACAACTAATTTAAGTATTTAGTCCAAGTAAGTAGAAAATGAACATAGAAAGAGCCCAAAAGAAATTAAATAGGCAAGTGAAGAAAGTAGTGATTTCAAAGAAGGAAAGTTCATCAACTCGTAATCTGTTTTTCTTAAAAGATTAACAAACAGACCATCCTAGAGGCAGTTCTTTAAATTCATATTTAGAAATCAAAATGCGACTATCATATGCTGAAATTTTTACTTTAGTTCTGGGTTTACTCTATGCTAATAAATTGAACATCTTGATGGAATGGATCATTTTATAGGCAAATATAAATTATCAAAATTGACCGAAGAAGAAAGCCTGTGTAGACCAATTACCCTGGGAAGAATTAAGTTATCAGAGAACTGTCCATTCACAAAGTTTTTACAGGTGAGTTTTTTATCCAACATTCAGGGAACAGTTTTCCTTGAGCACTGAAAGAGGAAAATACCATGTGGTTAATTATTGAAGGAAGCAAAATTTAGATAAGAGTTTAACAAGACACTTATTCTAGATGAGCCTCACCATATAGAGGAAATTGTATGTACCCACTCTACCTTAATGGGACAGTGCTGTAAGAACAAATAGTATGTGTTTGGAGAGTCAAGAAGTAGGTTAGTAATACAGCTCACTACAGTGGGAGACCACAGGAACAGTGGTTCCAATAGACAGCAAGACTCTTGGTAGGTGGGGGATGCATTTGATAAAAACTTACCTTTGT
Source organism: Montemys delectorum (assembly GCA_019843815.1). NCBI lineage: Eukaryota > Metazoa > Chordata > Mammalia > Rodentia > Muridae > Montemys > Montemys delectorum. Next base: position 19,203 of record JADRCD010124862.1, read on the forward strand.
ACCTGGTGATAATATTAATAGGTTAAATTAACATTTCTCTAACAATGATAGACTATGGAAGAGAAATTAAAAATCCAGCTAGAGATATCTACCAGCTTTACTGAGTTTCAGTGGTGATTGTTGCAGTCATAAATTAGACTCCTATAGAATCAGAAAGGAAGAGGCCTTTCCCATTAATTCTGGATGTACATTAGTATATAGCTCTTGGAAGCTCAGTTTTTCTGTAGTGAATATTTTGTACTTCTTCCTTTACCAACTTGAAATTCATAGTGTCACAATTTAGGGGATAAATGGCATATCTTTCATATAAAGGAGAAATAAATGTAGCTGATAATAAAATTTAAAGAGAAATATTGAAACTGATAGTAAAATTAGTACTTCAATATATAGACTGGGTAAGATACTAGCAGGCAAGCTGAAGTGTACATCTCTCAATATGTACTCATGTGTCAGCTACAAAGTGTGCACATGTTTATGCTTTACATTTCAATATTCATTTTTCCATATCTGAACTTTTCTCCTGGCTGAAAGCTATTTGGAACTCAAAAGTCATCACTCAGGTTTTTAGTCATTTTCTGCCAGAGGCTTTAGTTGTATGTTCTCAGGCAAGCTGAAGCTCTGCCTTCCTAGTTGAGCTTTCCTGCACGGGCAGACAAGATAAGGGCAGGGCGGAGCAGTGCAGAAACCACTCTGGCCTGGATCTAATGGACCAGGGGAAGCAACTCATAGTAGGGCAGCCTTAGTCAAGTCGCTGAACTCCAAGTTTTCTTTTTGTAAAATGAAGATAACACTGTAGGATGAGTTGTTTGTAAGATAGTAGAGAAAGGGTGGCTGTGTTTTCACGTGTAACAAGCTATAGACCCATTATGAACTTACACACAACTACCCGTGGCAACAATAACAATAATGTAAGAGTTTCCATATATGGTCCTGGCCTTTTATGGAAGTCAGTGAAATTGTATTTAAATGTCTTTAGTTTTTAAATAAAATATGACTATAGCTAATAGTCACAATTTCCTTTAATGAATTTGGAGATTCTTGGTTATAGGAATCTGTTCTGTACATCACAGGAATTGTAGCATCACTGGCACCTTGTGCCTATAAACCTTAGGGTGAAGGGAAAAAAAAACCTATTGGAACTGGTAAAAGAATAGATGCTGCTGCTTAAAATATGATAAAATAAAAAGGCCTCAGTTACAGAAATGAAAAGTGGCAGTTGTATAGTGATGTAAACACTTAGTGCACTCAGCTGTACACGGAATGACTAACATGGTACGGCTCACATGTGTACTGCCACAGTACAGAAACCCAAGACTTTACATGTTTAAAGAATTGAGTTATGTTGAGTAAATAACTTGCAAGAATATATTTTACTATATTGCAGTAAATTGTATATTTATTATGCTGAATAGTACTGTAATAGAATAGACTTAAACTCTGAAATGTCTTGCAAATAGTACTATCTAGAGAACTTTGACTCAAATCACATTTTTATAGGGATAAATTAACTTTCCAAATAACCGTGAGTGTCTTAGAAAATTCCTTCAGAACTCCCATGTGTTTGGAGTAAGGGAGTTGCCTAACAAAATATAGTTAATCTAGGAGAATAAATTATCTTCTAAAAAGAGAGGACCAGCTCAAATATGAAAAAGGATAATGGGTCTATAAGAAGTTTTCTATGAAACACACTATCCAGGTCAGAAACTCTGAGGCCTTATGAGTAATTAGAATTGGATGAAAGAGAGGGAAGGATTACCCATTGGGAAATTAAAGTTTTAACATGAAACAAAAATGAAACTTGAACATACTACAACAGATGATGAGGATTATCTGCCTCTCTAAACTTGGCAAATGATAGTTTAATTCCACATGATTAAATAATTTTGTTTAAAATAAAAAAATAAATAACATGTTGAAACTTCTTTGAAACAGTTTAACAAATATCAGAAGGCCTAGGAGTGTGCTTTGAATCTTCATCGTGCTACTTCTGGGATTTATTCTAAGGAAGTAATGAAAGTCTTATAAAACAATTTTGCTCTAAATCACGCACTATCATAGACTTAAAAAATGCAGTTAAATAACTTAGATTATCCAAGGAATTGGTTGATTGCAGTGAAGCGATAGTCATTTTTACTATTTTACATGATTAAGAATTTAAATTACAGAGTCTGATAATGGTTTTTAATATAGTTCATAGAAAGGAGTTGACAGAATTCACTTCTGGTTTTACAGGATGCTTCAAATGCTTTCTTTTGTGCTGAGAAGTGACTACTATAGAACCTAGGAACATTCTCTCCTACCCAGATCCATAGCTGGGCAGCTTTCTGATAGGTAGGTAGGTAGGTAGATAGATAGATAGATAGATAGATAGATAGATAGATAGATAGATAGTTAGTTCAAATTTGGAACATTGGTCTTAATGATTATCATATTCATGAGAGAGATTTGGATAAGTGTAGCACAGAATCAGCCATTAATAATAAAAGTAGTTATTTGTATGTATTTTCAGTATTTAGACAAGCATCTGCATAAGACTGTTCAATTGATTGTTGTTTTATATCAAACAACTTCTATAATACTCATTTTTACTGTTACAATATTTTATAAAGTTTAAAGAATATGATAAAAAAAACCCAAAAGGTATGGCAGGTATTGAAGCGGGGAGGGGAGTCTCTGGGAGGAGTTGGGGTACAAAGGGGAAAGAAGAATGTGATATAATTCTGTTTACTTAAAACATGTTTTTAAATGTTAACAAATTCAGATAAATTGAAATTATGTATCTTTTCTCATCATAATGCAATAAAACTTAAATCAATAAAAAAATAAATAAGAGTAGTTATTTAGGTTACAATCCTTTGATTGTACAGAACAAATCCTACCTGAGTTCCTCTTCAGTTCACATTAGGTTTTGTGGACAAAGATGACATTTTCAAAATCGTCTTTTATGATTTTTTTTTTAAAGTAAAATTCAGGTAATACTTTTAAAAAGCTATAACCTTTAAAATATGAACTCTTAGAGAATTGTTTCTGTTATTTTGTAACGGGCTTCTTTCTCACAGGTTCACAGTTAACAGAAGAATCTCTGTAGTTGGATTTGGTTTGTACGGATCTATTCATGGGCCCACGGATTATCAAGTGAACATACAGGTACTCCCTTTCTCTCTTAGCATCCTGGATGCAGTAGCAACTTTTCAGTAAATAATTCATTGTGATTGTCAAAGGCATCAGGAAGCATCAGTAGTATTTTAAACCATTTCTGTTTTGTGGTTGTTGTAAAGTAAAAAATCCAGTTTCGGGAAATTTAGGTCCTTTACAAAAGTATTAGCATATGGAACTATCTTGTGTTTTATTTTGACAGGGTTGCATGGAAGATGGTCTCAACTTGTTATCCTTCTTTTGTCTTTGTCGTACTGAGACTACAGTTGTAGACTACAGATTAGACACCATGCCTAGTCTGGCCATTCTTTTTAGGGCTGTTTGGCCTCAGTTCTTTGAGATAGGGCACACATGTGCAATTGAAAGAACATTAGACACCTCCTCTGTTCCATCCTCCCAGAAGATCTGCTGCTCTCCCTTGGGTCACATACCCTGTCAAGTAAAGTTATTTTGGAAAACAAATCACTTATGCAATGCTCTGCACCTATTTTATGCATAAAGTATAAAAGTAAGAGAAAAGGAAGTAAAACATGTCTCAAGATTTTATCGACAGAAAGCATGCCTCATACATGCTAACCACTGTATTCTTTTTAATAGTAAAATCTTTGAACCTTGTAATGAAATGTATGCTTTTAAAATGTTGCTATTTTGTATTCTTTGTGACTAAAAGCAATTTCTGTGACAGCCAGAAACAAAGGAAAATTCATTTTTATGCTGTTTTTGTGTATGGGGTGAATTATGTTTACATATGCAGAGGTACATGTTAATGTATATGAGTGCATGTAGAATCCAGAAGAAGTCCTGGGAGTCATTCCTCACATCTACCTTTATTTGAAGACAGTCTGTCACTGTCCTAGAACTCACTCTGTAGAGCAAGCTGGCCTTGAGCTCAGTGCTAGGATGTTGGGAAGCTTAACGAGAACTTCCTTCATGCTGTGCAGCAGGTACTTTACCCACTAACCCACTTCTCCAGCACCTGCTCAGTTTTTTTTTTTTCCCGAGACAGGGTTTCTCTGTGTAGCCCTAGCTGTCCTGGAACTCACTCTGTAGACCAGGCTGGCCTCGAACTCAGAAATCCGCCTGCCTCTGCCTCCCAAGTGCTGGGATTAAAAGCGTGTGCCACCACTGCCCAGCTGCACCTGCTCAGTTTTATCAGAGCTGTCCTGAGGACTTTTTCTTGGTAACTCAATCTCTGAGTACAATAACTAAAACCTAATCTTGTAAACCTTATTAAAATCTGATCCCTCTGGTGGCGGATCCTTTCGGATCTGCCATGATACTAGGAAACTCTAGCAGCTACATCTTACCCCTCTGCTTCCCTGGTTCCAGAGACAGGATTTCTCTGTGTAGCCCTGGCTGTCCTGGAACTCACTCTGTAGACCAGGCTGGCCTCAAACTCAGAAATCTGCCTGCTTCTGCCTCCCAAGTGCAAGGGTTAAAGGTGTATGCCACCACTGCCTGGTGGTTCCCAACTTTTTATTTTCTTATTTGTTTTGTGTGTGTGTATAAGCGTATGTATGTGAAACATGTACATGCAGGAACCTGAAGAGATCACGGGAAGCATTGGATTTCTTGAAAAGTGGAGTTAGAGACAGTTGTAAGCCATCATGTGGATAATGGGAACTGAACCCAGCCCTCTGAAGGGATACTAAGTTTTCTTAACTGCTGAACCACCTCTCTAGCTCTTAGGTCCTTATCTCAGAAACTTGTGGCATAGAAAGGAAAGTCTGGTGTAGACAGAGATGGCATTTTCTATGTGAAAGTTCATCTTTATGTGCTTGCTTTGTTTGAGATATACTTTACCTTTCATCTAAAATGAGAGCCATGCACATCTCAAGAGACTACCTTGGCTCAGCTATATTAACAGATGGAAGTACTAGAGACTTGTGTAATAGAAGAAGGGCATTTTTGAAAGTTGATCCATATCTCCCTTGCCATTAGCTATGTGGATTAAGGAAAGATAGTGACTGTTAGGACTGTAGCATGTTACATCACATTCACAATCCATCTCAACTCCCCAAAATTCCATGGGGCAGCAGTACTGACTAGGAAGTAATGTAAGTTGATGGCAATCAACACAAGAAGGTGTTAAAAATTAATCTGTATGCTGATACTGATACCTCATACTGGTATGACCTCTTTTTTTATTGAACCTGGTAGTAGATATTTGAAGGGTATGTTCACTGAGTGTGGTGGTGGATGCCTTTTTCCCAGCCTTTGAGAGTTCCACGCCAGCTAGAACTACATAGTGAGTGAGACCTTGTCTTTAAAGAAACAAACAAACAAAAACTTGGGAAGAAGGCAAGCTATATTAATAAATGATACGTCTTAGTTTTCACAGACTGTACATACCTGTATAACTAATGCCTAGTCAAAGAATAAGACAGAACAACATCTAGAACTCTTAGTGATCCTTCTGTCCTTCCCTACAGAGGAAACACTATTCTAACCTTAGCTTTAGGTAGCTTTTGCTCATTTCATTATTGTTTGCTAGAATGCTGGCAGAAAGGCAGGCTTGTGAGGTAAGGGTGCCCCTGCACCCTGAAAGTACTGTTCCAGGGATGGAAGCCTCCTAATCACTTGAGAAGCTATGGCTTGAACTTACCAAGCTGTCTTCCATGAAGCTTCAGCTCTCTTCATTCAACAGAGTTAACTCTTTGTTGTCCTTAATATCTGAACTGGCACTGCCAGCATGTTTCTGGTTGCCTGGCCCCTTCTGGAGGGTGTTAGTGCTGTTTACCATTTGGCACATATGATAGAACTAACTGAACTTATTGACAGATGTGATAATACATTTAAGGACATTTTAATTTTAGTAAAAATTGAAGCTGAAAGTGTTGAGATTATTGTAGGAATAAGACACGGGCTAAACAAGGAGGACAAATTCTCCCCTAACGTAGCAAGGCCACATTCTAAAGTTCATACACCAAACTCTACTTTTTTTTTTTTTTTTCTGGAATCCTTCTGTAGCCAAGTGTTGCTTGATGCCTTCCCTATTTCTGTGATGTGTGAGTTAAAGAGCCATTTTCTGATCATCACATGCTTTAAAAATCTTTGATAATTAAAAAGAAGTAAAGTTACACACTGTTTCACTGTTTCTAAAAGCATATTCTTTCCCACAAGACTGTTAACAGTTTAACTTAAATGTAACTTCTCTTTTAAAAATCACAGATCATTGAATATGAGAAAAAACAAACCTTGGGACAGAATGATACTGGCTTTAGTTGTGATGGGACTGCTAACACATTCAGGGTCATGTTCAAAGAACCTATAGAGATCCTGCCCAATGTCTGTTACACAGCATGCGCAACACTGAAGGTAAGAGCCACTCAGCCTCACAGGCTGTACCCGCTATGCACTCAGGAGGCTCCTGGCTTCCTTGTTATAGAGTCACTGGCATGGAGCCTCTTAGAAAGGGGAGAGGGAACCAGAGCTAAGATGCTCTACTGTATTAAGTGCTGCTCAGCACTAGTCTGTTCTGAGAGAAAAGTTCTTCCTAAGAACCTCCACTTTGTCTAAAGGAAATTGAACTTTCAGTTTTTTTCTTAAACCTTTTCCACAGTTGTTAATGGCTAAACTTCATATTGTTATTAAAATTGTTTTTAAGCAAAGACCTCATATTTCATTAAGTGGTTACATGAAATTTTATACTGAGTCTATAATGAATAGGATAGAGCATTAGACAAATCAGAACACACGAGTGCTTCTTAACTGACAGTGACTTAACTGTTTATTTTCCTTTAGGGTCCAGATTCCCACTATGGCACAAAAGGACTGAAGAAAGTAGTGCATGAGACTCCTGCTGCAAGCAAGACTGTTTTCTTATTTTTCAGTTCCCCTGGCAATAACAATGGCACATCAATAGAAGATGGACAAATACCAGAAATCATATTTTATACATAATCTAGTGTTCATCATTCAGTCTACTCTCAAAAGCATAAACAACTGGCCACAAGTAGTTTGAGTGTCTTGAGTATTTATAATTATAGATTAAGAAACATTTTAGTTTCTTAGAAGTAAAATAGTTAATTTAAATCTCTGCATGATTCAAAGGCAGACTTTCCTTTTTCTTGTAACTCTTGAAGCAAAGAGAACCAGGTTTGTGTGTAAATTGCTGTCTTTTCTGCTTCGTCTTGTGTGATTTCGTAGATCCGCTGACTCATGATCTTTCAGTAGTTTGGGAATTGAGAGATTCTTGTCATAAATAGCATATGTGAGTGTTCGGTTTTTTTTTAAACCTTTGTTTTAACTGTTTTGAAAGTTAGGTGGGTGAGTATTCCTACAGAATTCTTTTTAACTCAAATAACTAATTTCAGAAAATTAAGAAAACTGACTTTATATTTGGGGTTCTCAAATATCTGGTCATTACCTTTTGGAATAATGCTAAAAGTAAGCCTAGAAAACACTCAAGAAAAGTTCTAGTGCATTTATAGGGAAGGTAATTTGTAACAGTATAGAAGTACATCACATAGTACTGTTTTAAAGTGGAAGTGGAATTTGTATAAATTCACAATGTGACATAAACAGATCTAAGGGATGGTATGAGATGGATTCTTTATCCTACCCCACTGAGGCTGTTGTGGGTGTTGCCAGTAATCCCAGATGATTGAAATATGACAGATGCCAACAGATGACCACTTCAGCACTGCATGCCCTTATACAGCAAGAAGGGGGTAGAGTAACAAGATCCCTAACAGCTGCGTTGACTCATAAAGCTGTCCAGCCAGTCATGCCTGCTGAAAAGGAGGGAGGCTTTGTGTCACCTACATGTTCTACCCAAGAAGTAGAAACGCTTGATATTTGTGACCTCATTGATGTGACTGGCAGATCTACAGTAAGAGTGGATCAAAAGGATATTTGGCAGTGTGACATTTCTACATTTTTATATAAAGCAGATTTTTAAAATACAAGTAAGATAACACTTTCCCCTTGAAAATGATTATCTTACCAAAAAAAACCCTTGTATAATTAAGCTTAAGGTATACCAGTTTATCAGATAGTTATGGAAAATTATTAAAAATAAAAATTCTTTTAAGTATCAACTTAAGAATTTTTCTAAATAGGATATAAAAGTTTTCATCCAAAGTAATATTTTGTATTTTCAAGAGCGCAGGGAGGTGATGTGTTGGTGGTCAGATCTCTTGAAGTCGTTGAAGAAAGGGAACTGTTTTCAGTCTGCTCTGGTACCATGATCTTAGGGGCATAAGCCTAAGTTGGCTGACATGCCCACGGAATGTGTGGTTCTGCTTAACTGAAGAGAAGTAAGGACTATGTGTAGTGACCATGCCTTAACCAGTACTGGATGCCAGGGGTGAGTTAGTGCTTTTTGACATTTGGGGCATTCACAGGCCTTGTGTTTTACTGAACAACTGTAACTGAATGTAGTCATGGAAGGTATAAGATAAGGAACCACTCACTGACATTGGGACATCACCTGGAATTTTTTAAATAAATTTATCCTTTTTGTTTACCTATTTTTTTTTGTCACTTCTCTTTTTCTCTAAAACTTGAATGCAACACTACTTTGGAACAGAAGTTCCAGTTAATTATTTTATGCACTTCTAATTTTAACTAATACTTACAGAGTTGGGCAGGGAATAACTCAGAGGGACAGCAGTTGCCCAGTGTAGTGGTTTGAATAAGATGCACCCACCCTGGAGGCTCATGGGGGCAGCACTATTAGAAGTTGTGGTCTTTGCAACCAGCATGCTTCCCACTGTGATGACAGTGGACTAAACTCCGAACTGTAAGCCAGCCCCAATTAAATGTTTCTTTTATAAGCGTTGCCTTGGTCATGGTGTCTCTTCACAGCAATAGACAGCTTGAATTTCATTCCTAGTTCCAAAATGCCAGTCATTGCAGCCTGAGTGATTACTGTGCACTGGCCTTTGCACTAAGCGTGTTGCATACATTCTTGCTTGTCACTGCATCATTATGCATTGGTATTACAGTGCCCAAACAAAGAAGTTAATAATTAGAAATGCTACTATGTGGTACTGGATACGATTTAAAGTAATTTTTACACCCCACTCTATTGAGCAGGAAAAATGCTTTGTTAGAGTTGTCAAAACAGCCAGGTGGTTGTGGTGCACATCTTTAGTCCCAGCACTGGAGAGACAGAGACAGGTGGGTCTCTTGAGTTTGAGGTCAGCCTGGTCTACAGAACAAATTCCAGGAGAACCAGGACTACATAGAGAGACCCTGTCTTAATAATGATAATAATAATAGGGCTGGAGAGATGGCTCAGTGGTTAAGAGCACTGACTGCTCTTCCAAAGGTCCTGAGTTCAATTCCCAGCAACCACATGGTGGCTTACAACCATCCATAATGAGATCTGATGCTCTCTTCTGGGGTGTCTGAAGACAACTATAGTGTACTTATATATAATAAATCTTTAAAAATAATAGTGTTATATAGTATTTTACAATTATAATAAGACATAATTATATAATATATAGTATATTATTTCACTAACCTGTACCTATTATAGAATATCAATACATTTAAAAAGTATTCCTTTAGTGGTGGCGCATGCCTTTAAACCCAGCACTTGGGAGGCAAAGGCAGGCGTATTTCTGAGTTCGAGGCCAGCCTGGTCTACAGAGTGAGTTCCAGGACAGCCAGGGCTACACAAAGAAACCCTGTCTCGAAAAATCAAAACAAAAAACAAAACAAACAAACAAAAAAACCCAAAAAACCCCATTGCTAATCTAGTATCTACCCAACAATTTAATATGGTATTTTCACTTTCAAACATATTTTAGGTCAAAATGAAGTTTTAGGAAGACATACACATTTTCAAAGGAAAAATGCTTATAGAGCAGTAATAGAGCATATCAGCATCACTTACTGCCCCTCTTCCTTGTCCTCACATTGAAAAGACAAGAGGGGGAACCACAGCATTTATTCTTCCTATATGCCAAACAAAATAAAACCCTTAACTCCATTGTCAAATCTAAGATCAAGAGTTAAGATTTTTTTTTAAACCTAATTTTACATTGGGTTTCTGCCATTTGGATCACAGACCCTGTTCTTTCCATTGGGGCAGGTGGCTGCGTGACAGATTAACTAAGGAGGGTTCCTGTTCTTTCTAGCTGGTGATGAGGTTCTCTGGACGTACCTGTGGAGAAGGCTGAAGGGTTCTTAGAGGGCATTTCTTCCCTCTCCTTTACCCATCCAGCCACATGCCAGGCACCATCGGAAATTCACCAACCCATGTTCCCTCCTTTAAAAAAAAATTGTCTAGTCTCTAGAGCAGTGGTTCTCAACCTTCCTAATGCTGTGACCTTTTAATACAGTTCCTTATGATGTGGTGACTCCCAATCATAACATTACTTTTGTTGCTACTTCATAACTAATTTTGCTACTGTTATGAATCATAATGTAAGTATTTTTAGGGAGAGGTTTGGCAAAGGTGGAGACACACTGGTTAAGAACCACTGCTCAAGAGGGTATCGTGATTTCACCTCAAAATTCACCAAATGACTACAGTATAATTTTGGCTCCACTTTGTGCCTCTATTTGTAATTTATTTCAAAAGAAATAGGTGTGGTTTAACACCTGAATCACCTGAGTCTTAAGGCTTTAGCCACTTTCTCATGGCCAGACCACATAACTTGTTATATGGAAATGGTGTCTCTGGGAGAGTAAACTGAGATATCCCATTCTGATCCTAACCTTTAGTGGCTGTTTTCAGCACTCACATTCCAGTCTAACTTGTTTCTGAATCTGAGTGCTGCGGTCCTTTGACATTTGTCATATTCTCTGCCTTCCTCCTAACCTCCCGACTCCTCTCTACCCTCCCTTCCCCTCTCTCTTCTCACTGACACAGGTCTTTGATGCTTTGATTATGCATCATTCCACTTGGATATCTCCATTTCAAACCTAATGTACCCTAAAAACTCCCCTTCGACTCCCCAAACTGTTTGCTAGCCCTAGACTTGGGCATCTTTAAATGATTTTTCCCCATCACAGATCATTCAGGTCCCAAAGATCCTCAAAATGGTTACAAGCCATCTCCCATTTAGGTAGCATATACTGTCTACACATTCTAACCTAATTGGACATGGCCAGTCCCTAACTTTAGCACTTGCATTGATTTGCCTCAGCTCCAGTCTCACCAGCGGTTGTATTCCACTCCACAGTGGATCTCCTCTCCTTTCACACTGCCCTGTGAGAATTTCCGCGGTGCTGCGTTGGGCAGGCCAGCACTGAGATTGGCTGCTCTTGCCGATCCTAAGGAGAGGTGACAACTTTCCCTCTGCTGACAAAGATGGCTCACCACTGGATCACACCCCGAGGCTGGCAGGTTGCAAAGGAATGAAAACAGCGCCATCTCTGGGCGAGGTGGGGCTCTTCGGTGCGGGCCAACGCGCCTGCCGCTTCCGCCCGTGACGTGCGCAGGCGCACCGGACACTTCCGCCACGCTACCGCCCTCCATGGAGGCTGCGGGTTTGGGATGCTGCAGCTTGCTGTAGGTCGCTGTGTTTGGCCTCTGTTAGACTCCTCTGTGGTTCCACAATGCCTAAGAAAGCCGGTGCGACAAGCAAGGCCAGTGGCAAGCCCAGTGTTGTGGAGAGGGTGGGCCACAGGGCTACACTGGCGGGGAACAGAAGCAGCGCCTGGAGGGCGGAAGACCTCCCTTCGGGTCCAGGTCTGAGACTTCCTGAGTCGCACATTAGCTCGCCATAGGAACCCTGAGTAGGATCCACTTCGCACCCGCTGACCTCCGTCTTTGCTCCCGCACTCTAAGTGTTACACTTCCTGGCAGGATATGCGTTCTGCCTCCCAAAGATGGCAGATCGCTTCCTTCTGTCAAGGAGCCAGCATTCCGTTCCCTAATATCTCTTGTTTTCTGTCGCTGTGATCCCAGCCCCTTGGAGACAGGGAGTGTGAATCCTTATTTCTCTTCATACCCACTGTCTGCATACTGCCCTGGAAGTTGTTTTCTGTTGTTAGATGGCATTTAAATGCCAGTAATTGTTCTTTGTGCAATGGACTCCTCACCCACTGAGCTTTGGGATGCATTGGATATAAAGATGATTAATAAATGGCCCTTCTCTTGAGAAATAGAAACTATAAGGCAGACTATGTGAACAAGTCCTAAGCTAGCCAAGAGATCTGAATAGAACACACACCTACACACAGAGACACAGACACACACTCTGTTTCTATGCTCCTCCTTCCCTTTCTCTCTCTCTCTCTTCAGGCTTTATTAGTCTCTGCTTGTGGGGAAAGTGAAATTATAAGCTGACCAGAGAAAGCAGTCTAACAAGAGAAAGGTGTGGAGACCAGAGCCAGGTCTTCCCAGGGCAGTGCAAACACTGGTTGGTAGGAAGCAGGTTGGATGGTGTAGGGATGTGGGGACGAGCACCTTGGTGGCCAGTTCCTGGATGGTAGGCTCATTTTAGTAAAGATGAGAGTAGTCATGGGTCAAAATAACTGAAGCATTTTGTAACCTGTAAAATTATGTGTGTCATTTTAGGGTAAAAACCAAACCAAGGAACCAGAGACACCACCACCTCCTGCGGGGCCTGTAGCAACTGATCCTAAAGGTTTTGTCACCATCGCCATCCATGCCAAACCCGGCTCCAAACAGAATGCCGTGACAGGTACGTCTGAGCACTGAATGGAATTTGGATGTGGATTGAGCGGTTTATCTTCTTTTTGCCTTGTTGTCTTGAAGTAATAAGGTGAAAAACAGAGTTCTGGGAATGTAGAAATAAAGTTTCACAGTAGAATAAGAGAGCCATATTCCAGCTCCTGTAAGCAGCAACTTCAAACACTGAGAAGTTGTGTTCCAGGGATACCCAAGGACATGGCTGGGGGGGGGGGGGGCCCAGCCGAGTAATGGGCCATCTGGTCCTCTTTGATAAGGGTTAAGGTTAACCAAATGCTCTGTTGACTCAGATTAGCACCACCCTTAGGAGTTTCCCTATGTTCTGATCTGCACCTACTCTAGCTGATTTTTAAACTATCGAATTATGTATAGCCACGCTGATTCCCCTGTACCCCCAGAACTTTTTCCTATATAAACCCCTAACGCCCGAAGCCCGGGGTCGATCCCTCTGTCTACTGTGTGAGATACGGGTCGACCCGGAGCTCCGATATTAAACTGCCTCGTGTGTTTACATCAAGACGGTCTCTCGTGTTTCCTTGGGTGCCCGTTCTCCCGAGACTAGAGTGGGATCTCCCTATGGGAGTCTTTCAGTCTAAAAGTTTACCCTGCGACTGTAAATGGTATTTTTTATATCTTCATTTAGAGGCTTCTCTATTTAAACTGTCTATAGTCTCATATAAAGGTATTTGAAAGAAAATGTACAACATTTAATACCAAATCAGATGGAATCTTTTTATCTTTTCTTTTTTAAAAATGTGATGTTTTGGAGATGGGCTTGGTCATATATACCAATAATTCACAAGTACTGAAGCAGGAGGTCAGCTAGAATACAACAAGACCCTGTCTCTAAACAACAAAATGTTTAGGAAGATCACATTAAGAAATGTATATATAGCTTAGACTATTCTTAATTATTCCTGTTCCAAAGAGTAAAGACACTGATGGAGAAGAGATTCTTTGGTTTAGTTTAATGATCATTAACCTAGAGAATGGGAGAATGCCTGGGCTCTGAGACCCTGACTGATTCCTGTGTGAAGTTAAAGTTTGATCTGCATTATCTTAAGATTCATTCTTTTCTTTTCTTCTTCTTCTTTTTTTTTTTAACTTTTATTGCATTACGATGAGAAAAGTTACATGATTTCAATTTGTCTGAATTTGTTAACATTTAAAAACATATTTTAAGTAAATAGAATTAAATCACATTCTTGTTTCCCTTTTGTACCCCAACTCCTCCCAGAGACCCCCTCTTCAATACCTACAATATCTTTTTTTATATTCCTTAAAATTTATAAAATATTATAACAATAAAAATGAGTATTATAAAAGTTGTTTGATATAAAACAATCAATTTAACAGTGTTATGTAAGATGCTTGTCTACAGCAATAGTGAAAATACATATGCTTTTCTCAATATAAATTTCAAATAACTCCAAACATATTAACTGTATATTTCAAAATAATACATCACT
>JADRCD010124865.1:0-23542 GCA_019843815.1 Montemys delectorum
GTGTTTTAATCAGTAAGTTTGGAGTCAACCTAAAGATGGCCCTTATAGACAATTGGATGCTGCCAAATAAACCAGAACTTGGTGGTGAGCAGGGGGATGGGGGAGGGAACAGGGGATTGTTTTAGTTTGGGTTTTTTTTTTCCCTTCTTTTCTTTTCTTTTTCTTTTTTCTTTTGGAGGGGAACCTGGAAAAGGAGATATTGTAAATAAAGAAAACATCTAATAAAAAATAAATAAAAATAAATAAATAAAATGGAGTACAGACAAAAAAAGAAAAGAAAAATAAGAAAGCCAATGTCTATCTTGCAAAACATATTTCAAATTCCACAGCATGGTATTCAGGCACTATCAATTTAGCTCCCCAAGAATGTTCTTATCACTAATGCTGAATCTACCAAATGAATACCAAATAAATCAAAGTTCAGCACTTGTGATTTTCCTTTTTGTAAACACTCTTTTTCTTTGTTTGCTTGTTTACAATCTACTCTCTTTGAGGCTCTGGGATGCAGGCCACTGACTGAGATTTTCTCAACACTCCTTGCTCTCTTTTCCATTCACCTGCAATTGCAGAGCTAGCCACTCACTTTGTTAAGACCACATCTAGCAACTGACCCTATCCTTAATGCAGATAATATATCATTTTATCATACATTTCTATTTTCTTTTTTAGCTCTAAGACCTTCCTGGCCAAGACTGTCTTATTAACTTGTATATGACTGGGCTTTACTGGAACAATGTCTTACAGATAATATTTGATCATTGAACGAAAATAGATGGATAGATGTGCTAAACCATTTTTAAGTCTCCTGAATTGGTTCACACACATTTCTATTTAAGCTTATGCACTTGGGGGAGAAAACCCACCTCAGGAGCACTATGTCTTTTCAGTGAAAGACGAAATGTAGAAAGCAGTACAACTAAACCCACAGTGTCCTTCTGCTTAATGAAGACACACACTGAGAATAATTCGGCTAATGGAATATTAGGACACATAAGTGGCTACCTAGCAATTCTCTAAGAACAAAGAGACTCTAGCAATTCTGTTGTATTCTTGGCGACACTGAAGAAAGCCAGCATGGATTTACAACATTCACTGTGCTTAAGTAGAAAGGATCTAGGCCATCTTTGCAAGGAGGAGAAACAATTCACTTTAAATATGGCAAGGAGTAGGAGGATGGATTAGCCCTGAATATAAATTATTAATGGATAACCAAAATAAAATCTTTAGGTCCCTCTTAGGCCAGTCAGTGACATAAATCTCTTTATGTTTTATAGCATATTACCCAAGTGTTTCATAGGGCTCATTTATTTATACATACATTATTTTAAAAATATGTAGCATAAAAAACAATAGCTCCAGTAGGGATATTATGCTAAATATGACAAGGTATTCAAAGAAGACTGACCCTTACAACCCAGCCTATAAATATACCCAATTCAGTATTGCTGAGAAAGACCATTCTTTGTGTGGAATGGTACACAAATCATCCTGCGTACCAGAATGATTAGGATAACTGTTACCTACTACTGAATATTGGTATTATCCCTACATCAGGGTAACAACCATCTCTATGTATGCCCTAATACCTCCTAGGGCCAGAAATACCTACATTTGACATTTATCAGACTTTTAGTACCTTTATGAGGAACCACCCTCCTATAACACCATTTAGCTTTGTTCTGCTATTCTTCCCCATCTTGGAGGGAATAAAAA
Organism: Montemys delectorum; assembly: GCA_019843815.1. Lineage (NCBI taxonomy): Eukaryota > Metazoa > Chordata > Mammalia > Rodentia > Muridae > Montemys > Montemys delectorum. Next base: position 1,714 of record JADRCD010124865.1, read on the forward strand.
AAAAGTGGATGAATTGATTACATTTTACTTACAATTGCTTACATTAATATTTACATGCTACTCAAATGACTTACTAAAGCTTATCTATGAATTGTCATGGAACTCTAGGAATCAGTTACCAAAGAAATAAATGTAACTTAAACTAATGTGACCTATTGGACAATAGGTTGTATTATCTGGATTGGAATCTTATTAGACTACGTGCACATAAGAGAATGGTTAATGTCCTACCAACACATCACATGTACAAGTGTATTAAGTTTTGTGGAAAACTAATTTGCACACACCATAGACAAGTGAGGAAAGAAAACTGGACTGTAGCAGTGACTTCTCATTTGTTCGGTAAGTATATAACAGAAAATTTATTTCATTGCTTTATTATTGTAACTAAAACTTGTTTTTAATAAAAAATAGATTTAAAAATAGATAAACCAGAATGTCAGTTTGTTAATTCACAGTGGAGCCTAAAGTGTTTGACAGAAACATTTTAATTATCTCCCGAGAGTCATTCCATAAGACACATTTTTATGTAAACCTCCTATCTCCATGTGAAATATTTCCATCCTTGTTCTGTCCAGTTCATTTCAATGACATCTAAATCTGCCTCTTGTTCCATCTTCCTATGTGTGCTGAACTGTTTACCTAGAATGAAGCGTGATCTTAAAATCCCAATGACAGAGAGGTGAGGAGAACACAACATCTGTCCCAACACTGGAAGTAACTGGGACCAGAGGGACCAGGCAGACAGGAACTCCACCAGCCCAGTGGCTCAGGTTCCTTCTGGTCCCACAGCACCCAGAGGAAGAACCACTCCCAGGCTCTCTAACACACCCAGGATCAGAGGTGAGGAGGACACAACATCTGTCTCAAGACCTGGAGTAACTAGGACCAGAAGGACCAGGCACACAGGAACTCCATCAGCCCAGTGGCTGAGGTTTCTTCCTGACTGTCTGGGCTGGTGCCTTGAGCAGACCTTGGGTGCAAGCTCCTCAGTCAGTCCCACAACACCCAGAAGAAGCTCCATTCCCAGGCTCTCTAACAAGCCCAGGGTCACAGGATCACAGAAACAACTTGACTCTGAGGAGTTCTGACACATCCAGGATCACAAGAAGGACAGGATCCAGTCAGATTTAGCATGGTCAGGTAGCACTAGAGATAACCAAATGATGCAGGGCAAGCATAAGAATATAAGCAACACAAACCAAAATTCCTTGGCATCATCAGAACCCAATATTCCCACCATAGCAAGTCCTGGACACACCATTACACAGGAAAAGAAAGACTCAGATATAAAATCACTTTTCATGGTAATGATACAGGACTTTAAGAAAGACATAAATAGCACCCTCAAAGAAATACAGGAGAACAGGTAAACAGCTAAAAGCCCTTCAAGAGGAAACATAAAAATCTCTTAAAGAACTACAGGAAAACACAAACAGGTGAAGGAAATGAGCAAAACCATTCAGAATCTAAAATTGGAAATAGAAACAATAAAGAAATCAGAAAGAGACAACCCAGCAGATAGAAAACTTAGGAAAGAAATCAGGAGTCATAGATGCAAGTATCACCAACAGAATATATTACAAGAGATAGAAGAGAGAATCTCAGAGGCTGAAGATACCATAGAAAACATTGACACAATGGTCAAAGAAAATGCAAGAAACAAAAAGCTCCTAACCCAAAACATCCAGGAAATCCAGGATGCAATGAGAAGACCAAACCTAAGGATAATAGGTATAGAAGAGAATGAAGACTCCCAAGGTAATGGGCCAGTAAATATCTTCAACAAAATTATAGAAGAAAACTTCCCTAACCTAAAGAAAGAGATGCCCATGAACATACAAGAAGCCTACAGAACTCCAAATAGACTGGATCAGACAAGAAATTTCTCCTATCACATAATAATCAAAACACCAAATGCACTAAACAAAGAAATAATTTTAAAAGCAGTAAGGGAAAAAGATCAAGTAACATATAAAGGCAGGCCTACCAGAATCACACCAGACTTTTCACCAGAGACTATGAAAGCTAGAAGATCCTGGGCAGATGTCATACATACCCTACAAGAAAACAAATGCCATCCCAGGCTACTATACCCAGCAAAACTCTCAGTTACCATAGATGGAGAAAACAAGATATTCCATGACAAAACCAAATTTACACAATATCTTTCTACAAATCCAGCCCTACAAAGGATAATAGATGGAAAACATCAACATAAAGGAGCAAAACTACACCCTAGAAGAAGCAAGAAAGTAATCTTTTAACAAATCCACACAAGCCTAATTCCACCTCTTACAACAAAAACAACAGGAAGTAACAATTACTTTTTCTTAATATCTTAACATGAAAATTAATATTATCAACATATCCTAATTGATTGAAATCTAAAAACATGAGGAATTAGAAATTTATTGACTGTCATCCAATGTTCTCTCTAATTTGGTAATTGGAGAAATAGGTCCAATATTATACAATCCATATATACTTTCAGCTTGTTTGTTCCTGACAGTGTCTTGCTGTGTACAACACAATGTTCTTGAGATCTTGCTTCTCCTATCTCAGCCTCTCTATTAGTAGTATTGTTTATTTCATGTTTTCACAGTATACTATGGTTTTCAGAAAATCTTACATATTTTTAAAGTATTTATATACCCAAAAGTAATGTAGACAGTTAAATTGGGAGGGGGTTTATAAGAGAACAACAAAGTGTGAGACTGAATACTTTGCTTGATGTTTATAACTCTTGTATCAAGTTACCACAGTAACAACCAAGATCTTAAGCTCTACTAAATACAAAACAAACAAACAAAAACACTTTGTATATTTATGTTCATTTAAGAAAATATTAGTAGAAATGTATTATTTTAAAATATACAGTTAATACGTTAGTAGTTATTTAAAATTTATATTGAGAAAAACGTTTGTATTTTCAGTATTGCCGTAGACAAGCATCTATATAAGACTGTTGTTAAATTGTTGTCTTATATCAAACAACTTTTATAATACTCATTTTTATTGTTATAATATTTTATACATTTTAAAGAATATGATAAAAAAGATATTGTAGATATTGAAAGGGGAGTCTCTGGGAGGAGTTGGGGTACAAAAGGAAAACAACAATGTGATTTAATTCTATTTATTTAAAATGTTTTTAAATGTTAACAAATTCAGATATATTGAAATAATATAACTTTCCTCATCATATTGCAATAAAACTTTTAAAAAAGTTAAAAAAAAATCTCAATGACAATTTTCCTTTCTTGCTAAGTCTCTCTTAATGGCTTTCATTGCTCTGAGGATATGAGCCTGTAAAGGCTGTTTTAAAATTAAAAGCTGGAAGATTTAATAGTTAGCAAACTGAAGCCCTGAAACAATTCTAAACTAACCTTTCCCAAGAGAACAGAAACATCAACAAATGAAAACTGGGCACATGTGTAGAGAAAGAATTCAAAAAATGGATAAATGTGTGGGTAATATAAACCTCACTTGGTTCATTGTCTTTACTTCTTCAAGTGATGAGAAATATTTAAAAGAATAATAATGGCATTACAGTGTGCACTTATAATATATGAAAGGGAAAGCTGTAGGATTATGGTATAAGTTAAATTATAATTTTACAAGATTTTCTTTTTATGTAGTTTTAAGAATTTCACACATGAGTACCTTATCCATATATTTTCCAGCTACTGCTCTTGCCAAACCAACTCTTGCCCACATTCCACCAACTCTTTTACAAATTCATAACCTCCTCCTCTTTATTGATATTACACACACATACACACACACACACACACACACACACACACACACACACACACACACGGGGGGGGGGGGGGGGGGGGGGACTCCTGCTGAGTCCATTCAGCAATGTCTGCTTGTAAATGTATTTACAGCTGAACACTGTGATTGAAACCTATCAGGAAGCTCTTCACAGGAGACCATGCATTCTTCTTTCTCAGCAGCTATCATTTATAGCTCATTACCTACAGGTATGGGGCCTTGTGAGCTCTCCTCTGGCTCTTACAATCTTTCTATCCATGCCCCTTCTTTGGGTCTTATGTATAGGGATTGAGGCATATCTATTGTCATTGGACACCCTATGGTCAGGCCAGTTGTTCTCTATACCTTGACCAGTTGTGAATTTCTGAGTTAATGGATAGGTCCTACTCGTAATGCTTACTATGAATTTTCTAATTGGATCATTGAGTTTTTCAATTACATCTTCACTTGAGCTTGAGTTCTCTTCAATATTTTTTATCTTTTTTCTGAGTTCTGAGTTTTATCCTGGATTGATGTCCTCATTTCATTCAGCAGCAAATTTGTGTTTTCTTGACCATCACTCAGGCATTTATTTCAGTCCTCTTCAAATCCATTGACAAATTAGTACTCATGTTCTTTACTTTTGATTCTTTAATCTGTTTTAGGATTGTTCCTGTAAGTCCTGTGTCCTGTGGTTCATTTAGGGTATTCTCACTAGAAAACATTTCTCTAGGACTGAAAGTTTCTCTGGAAGTGAGAAGGACATAACACCCTGGCATTCATATTGTTCATGTTTTAGCAGTATGCTTTATGCACATGACATCTATATTTGCTTGTGTTTGATGTGAGATTCCAGCCTATCTCAGGCTGGGCCAGTGCAGGAACTTCAGCACAGACTTGGCTTGGGAGTGTGGAGAAGACAAATTTATCAGGCTTTCTGGTCCCACATAATGTATTAAAACATTAATTCCAATAATACTATCTTTGTTTTACAAAAACAGCAAAATATTTTAAAGGTCTAATTATTTAAAATGTGGCTATTAAATGAAATAATGAAATAATATTTATATATTTTAAAAATGAAATAAAAAGAACAGAGTGATCACTCCATCATAAAGGGCTTCTCATGTAAGTATGAGGACATGAGTTTGAAAAAGTTGGGAATAGTAGGAATGTGGTTGTAAGCTAGCCCCTGGCAGCAGAGGCAAGGAGATCCTTAGGTCTTAGGAGCCAGCGAGACTTGCCTGCTGGATAAACTCTTCAGTAGTGAGTAAACCTGTCACAAAAACGATGACAGCAATGGAAGAATAACAGCCAAGGGTGCCTTGTCCTGTGGCTTCAACATACATGTGCACAAGCTATGCATTCATCTAAACATAGACACTTAGATACACTAACATGAACAAATGTATACCCATACATACAAACACAAAAATATCTTAAGAGAAGTATAAAATCTTCAAGCAAGCAAAGCCAAAAAAAATCCTATAACAAAACTATAGAGTAACATGTCAATAATTAGAGAGGTTTAAATCCACCCAAAAAGTAAATGTAAATCTTTGCCAGTGTGGATAAGCAAGTACAAGGCTACATGGTCAATGCAAAACCATGGATACACTGAAGGCAAATGGTCAAAATTATAGATCACTTCTTTTCCAGAAAAGAAAGCCAGTGTAGATTTAGAAATTCTAGTGTTCCAAAAGGAAATAATATCAAAATGAATAAATGAGACAAATTAACACAAATAGTAATATTAAAAAGTGATACACACAGAAATACAACTTCATATGTTCCTTAATTTAAAAAAAAAAGTATAATAGAACTAAAGAGAGAGATATACAAATCCAACCAAATAATAATACTCAGATGGACAAAATCTTACACTAACCAACATATTTCAAAACTGTAATTAATATTAATAACAGCAGTGGCATTACAGGAGATTGGGAACAATTGACATGGTGGATTGTCAGTGCACAATAAATACTCTCTCCAGTGCACCTGCTCAATGCTTCCCCAGCTTCTTTAGACACTGTGCAAAATACAACAAATGTCAAGAATTAGGAAGGTTGACTATTTCTTTGACCAAAACAATGAAAGTAAACAGTCATGACACAGAACAAACTGATCAATATTTTAATCAAGGAATATGCAGTAAAATTGTACCAATTAAAACAAACAATAGGAAAAAAAATTAATCTAAGGAATCATGAATATAAATAATTACTGGGCTGCAGCTGAAGCAGGAGAAGCTTAGTAACACTACTTATCTATTTTTAAAAGGAAGGTAGATTTGAAGCCAATCTAAGTACCTATCCTAGGGAATATAAGGGATTAAATTATTATAAGAACAGATGTTGAACTAAGAACATCCATCAGTGAAATTTATAGCTAATAGAGAAAGTTGACTATGGCAGACAGAATGGTGTCATAATCTCTGAAGTCTGCCCACGGGTGCTTCCCACAGGAAATGGGCTTTAGAGCTATGTAATGTAATAGCTATGTAATTTAGAGCATGAAGGTTGTTCTCAGTTACCTAGATGGGCAAGACTCTAGAAGGAGAATTTTTTTTTCCATCTAGAGTCATATATTATGTGCCAGAGTGATGTGAACGATTGGAGACCTGGGAGGGACTTCAGGCACTGCTCTGGATTGTCACAGAGAGGGTAAAATGTCCAGAAAGGTAGTGCTCATCAGGAAGTAAGAGGCCCATGGCCATGAGAAATAGAGAAGCAGAGCTGAGATACAGGGCTCAAAAGTTCTCTCAGCCTGAGTGAGCTCAGAGGAGCCTTCTTCCTCAGGACCTTCAGGAGGGGAGGAAAGGGAAGGGTAGAGGAAAGCCTTGTGTTAGCATTCTATATAAACTCTGCCCCCACAGATACCTGGAAGCAGCCATATATGCTCCGCCCCATGGTTACCTGGAAACAGCCAGGTAGGCCTGGCCCTATAAAAGGGGCTGCTTGCCCCCTCCTCTCTCTCTCTTACTCCTGCTTCCATACCTTGCCTCTTGCCCCTTTGTTCTCCCTCTCTCCCCATTCCAGTCCCCCCTCTCTCCATGTGGTCACGGCCATCCCCTACTTCTCTACTCTCTCCTTCTCTCTGCCTTTTTCTGCCTCTGCTGCCTGTGACCCTTCTACAGCTCAGGGCTGATTCTGTCAGACCCCGCCTTGCCACATATAGCCATGCCTCTCTCCAACCTCCTGCTAATAGCCACACCTCTCTAAAAGTTCCTTTTATGCCAGGAGTCCCGCCTCCAGAGACTGAAGATGAAGCTGCTGATTGGGTCAACTTGCTGATGGACTTGGGGGAGTGGTTTTGCTTTATCTACCTGTTGGCTTGTAGCAAAGAGAATTCATTAATGATGGCGGACTGAAAGCACACCATGTGTTGGTCTCATTTTTTCAAATCCCTTCCAGCATTTCCGGTACCTTTAATTTTTTCAGGCTCTGAATCCCATTCCAGAAAATCCATTCGTACATGTGGCTGCAGGCGGCTACAACTATCTTCTTAGCTCCCCTCCCCATGTCCTAAATAAACTCTATTCTATACTTCTCTACTCTCTCCTTCTCTCTGCCTTTCTCTGCCTCCACTACCCTCTTAACTCCCCCCTCTCCATGCCTTAAATAAACTCTATTCTATACTACACCGGTGGGTGTGTGTCTGGTCCCTCAGGGGAGAGGATGCCTCCGCATGGGTCTACCAAGGCACCCCTTTCACCTACACCTCCCCAGAACATATTCTTATAGCTCTTTCTCTTTTTATGATCACAACACCTTGTGTATATAAACTGAATTTGTGAAAAATCCCTCCCAAAAGAAAATATCAAGCCAATATCATTTTTGAAAAATTAGTGCATGTATGAAATGCTGATGGAGTTTCATTTCATTTAATTAATATGTTTGCAACTTAGCTGAATCTGCAAATAGAATATAGTAACCTTTTAGAACGCTGAAATTCCCCTGACTGAACCATAGTTTGAATATTTGCATATAAATGAAATTAGTTTATTTCTTCAAATTAATACCAGAGTTTAAGAAACACAATCGTCAAAGTGAAATTTCAAAGCCTATTCATATTTCTCAAGCATCCCTCCCCTGGTAAATACATTTCTGTCTGAGGCTGTCTCCTGTTGACATCAGCATGTAGCATCCGTAGAGATCTGGGCAGACAGGTTATCAAGTACGATGCCATGTACCAATCTGTGAAACATAAATTGTGTTTTAAGATATGAATTAGTTCAGCTTGCCAAACATTCCTCTGAGACATTTTACAACCCTCGGCTAATGAAGCATGGGTCATGATAATGAGGCAGATACTGTTATTTATTTCAGTGTAAGAGTTGATATTTTATATTCCTTGAATATGACTGGTTAGTTAAGATAAACGTGTGAAATGAGATTTGCCCTGATTTATAAGATTCTACTTAGTGCAGTTAGCGTTATACACACATAAAAGGGTAGGAAAAGCTGTACCTGAAGTAGTAAATTGAGCAAAAACAATATCTTTAAGATCAGTTTTAGTATACAAAGTGTGAAAATCTTGCATCAGAGCCTAACATCCATTCCAGTGACCAGAGCCAACATTAAACAATGATTATAGCTGGGATGACTTAAAGTTCATACATCTGCCACGATTCATTAAGATCAAAAGCTTTCTTTCCCCCCTCAAACCTCTTACCCTGAAACAGTCCTGGATAGCCTGGCAATTTCTTAATAAGTGAATTTAGAATGAGTAAACACAAAAACTAAATAGGCCAGTGGTTAGGGAATAGTGACAGATGGCACACTGGGGCACGGCTTTGGGGAACTCAGAGGGTGAGATTGCCACAGAGCAAAGCCTTTGGCTCCACAGAGTAGAAAGGGGGAAGAGGGTCACAGATAGATACTAGGGCAATGTGCTCTCTGAACATCAAGTGGTAAAGACTAAGATGACAGCTAGCTGCTGGCCCAGAGGACACAATATCAGCACCAGAGTCAAAGAATCCACTCAGAGTGGATCCTCCAAGAGTTTAAGGTAGATGAAGCCCCTGCTGCAGAAAAATGCTAAGGAACAGTGAAGCAGAAATAGTCGGGCAGTGGAAGATGAGAACAGGCTGGCAGCCTTGGTTCTAATGGGCCTGAAGGCTTTAGAATGGTGAGGTGCAGGTGCCCATGACAGTTGAAGCATCACCCAGCTTCTTATCCTTTGGTACTGGCCATTCTCAGGCTGACTGACAAATGTGGGCTCAGCACTCTCCCATAAATAAACCCCCCCCAAAAAAAAATTCTGTTTATAAATCTCTACATACAAAAAAAATCTAAACATATCCTGAGTATCCTCCTCACTAGCTTTTTTCTCATAATGCGGTACTGCCCCATTTCCTAAAAATAAGAAACCTTCAGGTGGGACTTTATAAATTTTAGAGTTATACTGCACTTCACAATTTTTCTCCACAAGAAAAATAAAAGGTGCTAGTGAAATGTATACTTCTAATCCTTGGAATAAAACAAATCCAATTTCTTTCCTCCTGTCTGCCTGTAATGTTTCCTCAACCCAAAGGAAAGCAGTTTCCCTAGTGGACATTCATCCCTTGTAGACCCACAGAGGCCTGTAAGGGTCACCAGATGGCAAATACATTTATCACAGCACAAGACAGTGCCTGCTCCACATGCCTTCCTGGGTCTCCTTAATACACAATGCATCTTACTTCAGTGACTAGTGTTCGATGTGGGAGAACTGTAGGGAAGCTGTGTAAAATAGTCATTCATCCCAGAATGCTTCAGAAAGAAGAAGCCTTTACTTTGTCAGTAGAAACTCATATTTGGGCCAATTCAGTTCAGTTATTTGCCCTCTGTCAGTATAAATGGTTTCCTCCTCTGAGTGAAAGAATTATTTTCCTGTTTGAGTCATAAACTTTTCAATATATTGTAAAATTTGGGGAGTCCCTTCAATAATGACTATTGATCAGTAAGGATAGCAGCTTTCAGTTGCTTCCCCCCACCCCCAGCAAATGACTTAGATATTCAGGACCTTATTTTTCTCACCTGAAAAGCAGTAGCAATGAACTGGAATGGCATTCCTCCAGGTAGGTTTTATGGATTCTAGCCACTCCTGTATAGTGGATAATACTGTCTGAATTTTATAAAAGGATTTATCATTTACAAAAGGCCTATTACAGAGGTTGAAAGGCAGTTCCCAGCTGGAAGCTCATACTGCAGTCCGCTGACTTCAGAAGCAGGATTCTTACACATGTGAAGTGACTTTCCTTCCACCCAGGATGAGAAGCAAGAATGTGATCTAAGTTTCATCAGCAGAAAGGAAAGTGGGCTGTGTACTACTAAATTATCCAATTACAAAAGGCTGTTTAGAAAGAATTCTGCCAACATAAGATGTGGGAGAAGCAACGGTATTCATATATAAGCTACTAGTCAGTAGCTTTGCTTCTTAGTAAAAAGGCTCAATGTAGGGAACGCAGGTTAGAGTAGGCATTGGAGGAACCATATTGTCAATCATGCAGGCCTATTTTCTTCAGTGGAAAGACATGAATGAGTACACCCAGTCATCTGGAATGCCAGTGGAAGTAGGCAAACAACCTCATGACCTGCTGCTTCTAGTAGGAGCAAGCCACCCAATGAATTCCCCTAATAGCCTAAGAATTGTTTAAGCCTTAGTCCTGGGGTTTGTTCTCAGTGAATGGAACTCATCCCTATGGGAAAAGCATCATGGGGCTTTGCATCCTCCACCAATAGAATCCATCCTTATGCTTACCACACAGACCCTTCCTCTGGGCCCTAGCCCTGAGCTCCATTTACCAGCCAATCGAACTCATTCTTCTTGTAGAGGTCACAGGTAATTTGCTCCCTTGCTAGGGAGTTTCTATGTAGCTATGCCTAAAGTTTAGTATTGCTAATTACCATGTGAAAACCTTTCCCCAATGTTTTACTATGCTTAAGTCTTTAATTTTTTTTAATCTTTTATTTATTTATTTACTTACTAACTTATACTCTAGATTTTATTCTCCTCCCAGGCCACCCTGTGACTATTCCACATCCCATACCTCCTCCCTGCCCCCGCCCCCCATCTCCACTAGGATGACCCCACCACCCACCACCCACCCCACCAGACTGCTGAATTCCCTTAGGCCTCAGGCTCTTGAGGGTGCACCTTCTTTGATTGAACCCAGACCTGGCAGTACTCTGCTGTATATGTGTTGAGGGCCTCACATCAGCTGGCACATGCTGCCTGGTTGGTGATCCAGTGTCTGAGAGATCTCCGGGGTCCAGGTAAACCAAGACTGCTGGTCCTCCTACAAGATTGCCCTCCTCCTCAGCTTCTTCCAGCCTTTCCCTAATTCAACCACAGGGGTCAGCAGCTTCTGTCCATTGGTTGAATGCAAATATCTGCATCTGACGCTTTCACCTGCTTGCTAGGTCCTTCGGAGGGCAGTCATGATAGGTCCCTTTTTGTGAGCACTCCATAGCCTCAGTAATAGTGTCAGGCCTTGGGACCTCCCCTTGAGCTGGATCCTACCTTGGGCCTGTTGCTGAACCTTCCTTCCCTCTGGTTCCTCTCCACTTCCATCCCTGCAGTTCTTTCAGACAGGAACAGTTATGGGTCAGAGTTTTGACTGTGGAATGGCAACCCCATCCCTCACTTAATGCCCTGTCTTTCTGCTGGAGGTGGGCTCTACAAGTTCCCTCTGCCCACTGTAGGACATTTCAACTAAAGGTCCCTCCCCTTTGAGTCCTGAAAGTCTCTCACCTCTCAGGTCTCAAACAAATAAACCGTGAGGTCAAACTGAAAGTTTTTGACCCAGTCACTTCATTCTGTTTTTTAAATTGAATATTGTATCTATTTACATTTCAAATGTTCTCCCCTTTACCAGTTTCCCCTCTGGAAACCATCTATCCCCTCCTCCCTCCCTCTGCTTCTATGAAGGGGCTTCTCCACCCACCCAAGCATTCCTGCCACCCTGCCCTGGCATTCTCCTACACTGGAGTATGGAGCCTTCACAGGACCAAGGACCTCTCCTCCCACTGATGCCTGGTAAGGCCATCCTCTGCTACATATGAAGCTGGAGCCATGGGTCCCTCCATGAGTACTCTTTGGTTGGTGGTTTAGTCCCTGGGAGCTCTCAGGACTCTGGATAGTTGATATTGTTGCTCTTCCTATGAGTTGCAAACCCCGTCAACTCACTCTTCACCTTGTACACATCTTCCCCCGACCTGTCCTGAGGCTTGCAGGCTCCCCAATAGCTGCTGCATGTTTCTAAGTAGAAATGGCTCTTATGAGGTATTACTGTTTGGAATATGTGATCAAAGTTCAACTCAAATCTTACAAGAGACTGAAGAATGCTAAGATCAAGTGCTGTGTGTTTCTTAGCGATAGATGGGAAATTATTTTCTGCCTTTTTTGGGTGCATTTTTTTCTGAAGGAAAAGACCTATGATTCTTTCTTTTGAAGTTGCATGGGAAAAAAAACTTTCTAAAAATCATGGGCAGGTCCATGTGTAGGCTGTGCAGTCGTGAGTGCTTTAGTTAATGTATGGTTTGTTTTGCAAAGAGTTTTGAACATTTAAAAGGAATGCTCGTGAATTTTGAAATGCTATGTTTGCAGCAGCAAGAAGCTGAGAGTGATCATTACCTCCAGCTGTGCTTTCCATCTTCCACCTCTGCACGCCATGTGCACTTGGCTTAAAGTTGACAGACACTCGACATTTTTAGCCTTCCTGACAATAATTATGCATTTGGTGAGCAGCTTAGGTGCATTTAGTCTCTACTCGGTTCCAATTATGTGATCATAAAGCACTTCAAAAGGGTAGCACAAAAGTCAAGAGCTGCAGCAATACAAAGTAGCATTTAAATAAAAAGGAAAGTTATTTTGAGTGAAGTAGAAGTCGTTGCATGCCTTTTTACAGAGGTTCTTGTTAATGTAATAAATTGCCTTGTAACAAAGTATTCAAAACTAATTTATGAAGCTGCCATTAGTAAGTATATATTATGTATAGAAGAATCCATGCAAACATTAATAAACTTTGGAAAATTAAAACATTTTAGCAACACTGCTCCCAAATAATGTTAGTATCTGGTAACTCCAAGGAGGACATTTTTTTCTTGTTCAGGACCTCAGAATGTAAATTATCTCATTATAAAATAACAACCAATGGGTCTTTTATATATTTTTTATTCAGAAATCCAACACAATTAATTTAAAACGGTATCTAAATTGTATTACACTTAAAATATAGAAATAAAGCCAATAACAATATATTGGCACATTACATTTCTTATATTAGATGGGTAGAGAAAGAAAATGAGGTATAAATGTATCCATTGGGACTGTGCTTCAAAATTCTACAGTTTGATTGCTTGTTATTTTCTGCAATTGTCTCCCCCCTGCTATAAAAGGAAAGCTTTCTTCATGAGATGAGGATTATACTTATCTATAAGTAAAGGACAAATATTTAAAATTTAGTTAGGTTTTTGCTGGTTTAGTAAAGTGTAGTTGGAGGGTTTCCTTCTAGATGCATGAGTTTCACTAGCAGTGAGTGCTTAGCTAAGTTCCCAGTATGAGGCATATTTTCCACTTGTTGAGCAACTTTTAAGTCCAATTAGAGGACTTTTGGTTACAACCAAGGTACAAGTGCCACTATTGCCCCCTTAGAGATATCACGCCATGCTGGTGGTGGTGATTCACATGCGTCATAGCTGGATAGAACTGTCAGTTACCCCTCTCTTTTAAAAGCTGTATGGTACGTTTCTGGTACTATGAAAGCTAGTCCTCAGGGAGTAGACATTCCGGTCGGTTCCAACTCAGCGTTCTCTTGACCCTGTATCTGAAGAGACCCAGAGGATCAGGGAGTTTGATGTGAGATTGTGTCTCCTATTAATGTCAAAACCGACATAACTGTCTGAACATGAACTAAACAGGCCAACTACAAAAGACATATCTAAGGGGATGGGGGAAAGTCTGCAAGGCCTCACCCATAGACAGAGAACTACAGGCAATTAAGGAATACTGAGAGTGGAAGAAAGAGGCTCCTTCAGGAAAAAGTATATCAGGTGTTTGCCCAATTCCAAATGGCCACCCATGAAATTATACAGTGAATAGCATTATACAGATTGGACAGGTTGTATTTAGGAAGATATATGTTTATGCAAATGCATATATGCATGAAACAAAGATTAATGAAAAATAAGTCATGAATTTGAAAGAGAGCAAGAAGTTTGAAGCAAGAAATAGAGAGCAGGAAATAATGTAATTTGCAATTAAAGAGAAAAAATTATACTGTAAAGACTATGGAATTTTATTCATCTATAATTTAAAAAAAAATGATGGCAGTACAAGAAAATAGGAGGGACTATTAGAGAAATGATCCAGACAGAAAAAAAGTTTATATATAAGGGCTAGAGATTTAGTTCAGCAGCTGGGAATGTTTGGTGCTTTTCTAGAGGATCCACATTCACTTTCCTGCATGTACATGGTGGTTCATAACCATCCAACCTTCAGTTTTAGGGAACTTTATACTATCTTTTGACCACTGTAAGCACCTGACATGCTCATGGTACACACACATAGATGTTCATTCATGCGTATAAAATCAAATAAATGAATTGAAACCTTTTTAATTTTATGTGTACATGTGTGTGATGTTTATACAGGACATGAAAATAAAGAGGGGACAGTGAGAAGGGATGAGGGATGTTTATTTGGAGGAGGCATGGGAGACTGGTAGATAGGGAATAGGCACCAGGAAATGATAGTTAAAAAAGAAAATAAAAACAAAGTATACATCTATTAATAAAGTAAATTAAAATCTCACGCACTAGCTTCATCGTCCCAGCCATACACTGAGACAAAAAACAGATATCAAAGTCAGAAACAAAGTAAATAACTTTATATACCTAAACTTACTACAATGCAATAAAGCTTAAGTCACTAGCAAACTCCTTTCTAGTAATTACACAGTATCATGGAGATTAAAGAGTACTGCATTATATCCTCTTCTATTGCTGTGACAAAATACTATGACGAAGGCAACTGATGAAAAAATGAAACATTTAATAATTCAACTAACACTTTCAGAAGGTTAAAAATCTATGATGGGGGAGGGAAGACATGATGGCCAGAATGGCTGAGAGCTCACATCTTGATCCCCAAGGAGGAGACAGAGAAAGCATATAGGAAAATGATAGCACTTTTGAAACCTCAAACCCTGTCTTCAGTGACACACCTTCAACAAGGCTGCATCTTCTCCTCTTCACCAAATAGCTCCACCCATAGGGAGCCATGTATTCAAACAGGAGCCTAAGTGAGTCATTCCCAACCAAACTGCCACATTCCACTCCCTGACCACTGCAGGTTCTTGGCAATGTCACAATGTAAAATGCATTTAGTCCCACTTCACTGTACTCTTTCAGTTTTAACTCCTTTGAAAAGCCCAAAGTTCAAAAATCTCTTCTGAGACTCAAGATGATCTCTAAACTGGAAGCCCTTGTAAAATCAAAAGCAAGTTACATACTTCCAATGTACAGTAGTATAGAATCAAGGAATATTGAGAAAATATTGGACCAAAACAAAACCAAAACCCAGAGGGCTTAGATGGCTCTACCTTTCTGGGTTCGCTGCCCCCAAAGTACCTCTTGCTTTAGGCTGGTTCTGTTTTTTGCCTTCAGATCTGCTTGGTAGATGCTTCATAGCTCTGGAATCTCCAGAGTAATCTAGTCTTTACCTTCAACAGCTTTGCAAGGCCTCCAAGGAGACATTCGCATGACCCATTTACTTATATATACTTCACGACTCTAAAGCCAGAACCACATGGACCACACTGCAAAGTTTCTCTACCAAGGTGAAGTGAAGTTTACAGCTAGCAGCTTTGACTTGATTTGTTTTGCTTTTCTTTCTAGGAGCAGAAAATTCCTTGGGGAATTGTTAATAAAGTTGCACCCATGAAATCTGAATAACGTGATTAACTAAACAAGACTAGCACAGTGACAAAATCAGTCTACTTGCCTACACTGATTAGGAAAAATCCCATAAGGCCCCACCATTACGTGAAGCCTAAAGCTATAGGCAATTTATGGACACTAAAAGAGGCAGAAACAGTCTTCTCTAGGAATGATCCTGAATTGGTAATCCAAACCCAAGTGGTCAACTCTAAATACCCATATATAAGAGCAGTAATAAATGGGCTCAGTAGGTTATAACTGTACAACTCTACTTGTGTGCATGTGTGGGTGTGCAAAATAATAATAATTAAAGAGCAGGTCATGAATTTAAAATTGAGTGGTAGGACCAGAAAGGAATTTTAAGTAGAATTGGTATAAATAGAGTATTCCTGTATAAAAGTCTCAAAATAAAATAAGAAATGTGGAGGGGAAAAAAGAATATGAGAGATAAGATCATATTGTTACTGGGAGCTCACCAGAGATGAACACTCAAGACTCATGGTATAGCCAATTGAAAATCTGCAGCTTTCTGGGACCACATTCCAGTATTCAGATTCCTACGTATGGGCCCAAGCATCTAGAATATCTTTCTTTCTTTCTTTCTTTCTTTCTTTCTTTCTTTCTTTCTTTCTTTCTTTCTATCTTTCTTTCTATCTTTCTATCTTTCTTTCTTTCTTTCTTTCTTTCTATCTATCTATCTTTCTTTCTTTCTATCTTTCTATCTTTCTTTCTTTCTTTCTTTCTATCTTTCTTTCTTTCTATCTTTCTATCTTTCTTTCTTTCTTTCTTTCTTTCTTTCTTTTTAAACAGACCTTCTAGAGGCATCTAACTTGGCAGCTGCAAAGGGGACTTCCCACAGTAAAGAGTTTGAAGCAAGCCCTTTTAATGGAAGCTAAGATAATCCAATAGGTAACTAGAGGGAAGTTCCTCAAAAGCAGGCAGCTAAGACAAATGGTTAGCTGAAGGAGGTTCTGTCCTGGTTAGCTAGGACAACCTGACCTTTGATTCCTTGAGTAGAGTTGGGTAGTTTTCCATGGGATTCTCTACCAAGGAGATCAGATTCCAGTTAAACCTAGGAAAGGCTTCAGCAAGAATATAAGACAGAGGATCCTCTGCACTGTCTTGCCCTGCCTCAGCATGAAGATCGTGCATATAGATGGCAGAGAAAAGTGATAATATATACTAAATAACAATGAACTTTATGTCTTGTCTGATGCTCAAAATGCTAACGACTGTCACCCTCTGGAAGTTAGTAGAAACCAGGGAGGATTCTTCCCTAGTACCTTTGAAAGCAAAGACTTGATTTCAGATACCAAGCTTCCAAAAATACGGAATTCTCAAGAACACATAGATATGAAGCTCTTCTAGCCTTCTCTTTCTATCTAGGCCTCATCTTATGTCAAACAAAAGTCTGAACCTTCACTTTACCCTTCTTTCAGACAGGCTGGATCCCCTTTTCCAAGGGTGAACTATTATGCTAATGGTTTTTTTTTTCTAATTTTTTCAGGGACAGCAACCATGTGTCGTTCATCAGTACTGTGGAGAGAGATTCAATGTTGCCCATAAGAACAAGTTCAGCACTGGGGCAGGTCTCAGGCTACCTATGGAAACAATTTTCTCTCTGCTTCTCTTTGTTGCCTAGGATCTGGTACTTTTGCCACTGGAGAAAGTCTTATTTGCTTCTGTATAGAGCCTAATCCCCGTGAGTTTTTTTCAAAGTTAATAAAACTGTGGAATTCTAGGCCCTAAATAGGACACCTCCTACCTATGAAGTCTCAGGACTCATTGCTGAAGATGGAATAAAAAAAAAACTGTAAGAATTCGAGGTACTAGACATCTGCAATGATATGTAATTGTCTGATAGGATGGGGCCATTGCACACAAGCACTCAAAGTGGCTGGGGAGCACGCACAAGACCCACATAAGATCAATCCATCTAAAACCTCAGCATGGTCTGGAAAGATACTTATAAAACCCCACCCCTAACTGAGAAGGTATTGGCAATTGATGGCTGTTGGGGGAGAAAATGTCCCTTTAGTGTTCAGTGGACACTATGCAAGATGAGCTACAGTGGGCAAGTGAGCTTCCTGGAGATAGCCCACTGATAGGCTCCGCTGTAATGGGTGTATCCTGAAGAGGCAGAGTCCCAGGATTGTTTTTTGCTAGTGATGATCCGTCTCATGTTTGTCACTGGATATTTCTCATGTACCTGGTATGGTGTGATCAGGCATGGGGAGACCCTGACTACTTAGAGCCTGGTGTGAGTGATAGCTCACTCTGTTGAGCAAGTTTCCTGCAGATCAACAGGAAGACAGCCTCTCATGAGATAATGCTGTCTAGATGATTTCATGATTTTATGGAATTTCTGATTTGATTTCAATAGATTTAGCAAATTAAGTTGATTAAAATAGTTTCTAAAAGTTAGGGTAGTAAATAGAAAGTATAAGGAGATGTTTTAAGTTGTTTTGCCAAAAAGATATAATAAAGTTAGAATTAAGAATTGAACATGCCCCCTCTTTGTAAAATGGTAAAGTAAAGGCAGCATGGGTTAAAAAAAGGAGCATGGTGAGCTTTCATGCATTACAAGCATGGGATTCTACTAGAGAAAAATTGTTTGGGACAAGTTAATGATCAAAGAAAATATTTCATTCTAGGTTGGGTCTGAGTTCCTAGATCTTGTGATCTTTGGATGTGGCCACAGGCAGAAGTTTCATTGTGTACCATGTAAAGGAAGGGTTATGAATAGAGAATAAATAGTTCTATTATGAGTATAAGAACAGAGAACAGATGATTAACCCATTTAGCTGAACAAGACTTCAAAAGTAAGATGTAAGATAGATGATGATCTGTTTCTTGGTAAATACAAATTGTGACCAGATAAGTATGGGAAAAAACTTGCTACTATAGACTTGACTTGCTTTTAATCAATGACTTAAAAATTATTGCTTTGGGGTTACAATGAACTTGTGGAGAGAAAGGTAGATGAGAAATGTACAGTTAGGTATAAGTTTCCAAAGAAGAATATGTAATCAATAATCTTACTATAATTCCCTTTTGTATAATGACTTTAATCTATTTTTTGAAGGATATGTTTTTGTGGTGATTGTTTTTAGAAAATATGTAATTTGTGGATATGGGGTAATTTTCTTCTTACATAGAGAACATTGTCTTGGGAGACATAAAAGGGATAAGAGAAAAATAAAGTTTTTGGAGCCTGCTTGTTGAAGCTTGCTCCATCCACCAAATGTGTGAATGTGTATGAATGCATGTATCTGTATGCATGCATGTGTGAAGTTGTTGGAGCTTGCCTTGCTTCCTCCACCAAGTGTGTATGTGAGTGTGTACCTGCTTTATATCATCTCTTACTGCATATCTCTTACTTGAATTACTGAACACATTGCTGGAGTTGGCCTTTGACAAGTGTTGACTCTATAAATACCTGTTTAGTGATGATTGCTTGGATTTGGATAACCAATTATAAGGCTCATCCCAGGAGAAAGCTGATTCTCCTCCTCTCAGTAGTCATCAATTACCTGTAGCCTTCATCTAAGTGTGGAATCCATAAGATTTTCCCCATCCAGGTTGGCTTGTCAACTGGTCTTGTCCTTGTTCTGGTCTCATTATACAACCATATTCTTGAGATTTTGTGTGTGTAGCTTCTCCATTGCCTATATGAGAATAATAATTGTGTCTACAGAGAAAGATTTGGCTCATTAGAATTTCAGTGTTGTGGAGAGATTGGAATGTTGCAGGTCTTGGGCTAATTACCTTGTCTTGGGCTAGTTCTAGCCTTCTGGAATACCGTTCCTTGCCCACTAATCGAATCACTAGCTTCTACCAACCCAAAAGCTAAGAATGCCATCAGATAACATGTTGAGCCTATAGAAAAGTTGCCCTGTGCCTGCCTTTCTAGTGTACCCAATAATGTATTCTAAACTTGTCTTGATTTATGACTTGCTCTGCTCTGTAAAATTATAAAGAATTTATGAAACAGCCTCTACATCAGAACATGGAATTTGTTGTAACCTATTCTATGTTCCCTGGCCATGCTCATTCAGTCATTCAACATGACTTCAGAATAAATTATGTCTTATTTTATCATATTTTATCATCTTGTATTATATGCATAATATTAAATATAACGTATATCTTAAAGGTTAATATGAGAACCGTGATTTTTGCATTGATATTTTGAAGACAATATTGTATAGTAGATGTCCTGTTTCTCCGGCTCTTACTATCTTGCCTACTCCTCTTCTGCCATGTTCCCCAATGTCCATAAATATGTACACCAAAAATGTAGTTAAAGTAAGGAAATAAGCACTAATATGACCATCTATCTTGAACTCACTAACATAAAAATCTAAAAGAAACAAGACTGCATTTCATGGATGTCCAAGAAATTTTATAATACATAAATTTTACTTTTGGAAAAAAAAGTCTAGAAATTCAAAGTAATAAGTTGATGTCTTAGAAATTCAAAATGTTCAGGAATTTTATGGGAATAAATATGTTCTTTTTTATTTATTATTTCTACTAACCATAGAGTCCATGCTTTGGTGTTTAGTATTAGATGGTAAGCCTGGACTCGGTGGCGACAAACTGCCTCGGTGGCGACAAACTGCCTGCTTTGGTACGCTAGTGTTGGATACAAGGACATGAACTTGTCACCTGCTTGTTACCTGGCCAGTAAATTAATAATAAAAAATATTATTTGGTCATGAAATTGTAACAAATATGAAGAATCTGGAGCCTCTGTGTCAGAAAGCTTGCCATTTCGAGACACCATTCTAAGCACAATATAGCAGAATCATCCTCTCTCCAGCCCTGTTCCAGTGGCTATGAGAAACTGGCCAACAAAAACTAATGGGAGAAGCTAAAAGGAGATTAAATCTTAACAATCATTGTAGACACTGTCTGATACAAGCAAATACATTTTTCCTAACTACACTTGATCTGTGTGTATGATCTCTTTACATGAACAATTCATGACTTCCTTTTTTGGACTTTTGACTATGTCTGACTGCTCTAGAATCTATTTTTGGCTGACCTGTGATCCCTGTTGGATATGCTGATTGACATTTGTTTATTATTCCCATTGTCTTTTTCCTTTCATCTGATATATTTCCCCAGGAATTTTTAGACAAGCAATAGTCATAATTCAAAGCATGTTGAAGTAAGTTATCTTCTATAGTTGTTATGCCACGAATTGTGATAGGACTAATTAAAAAGTTAATTTAAACATATCACATGAAATATCAAAGCTGATGACCAAACAAGAGAGAGGAAATTAATTAGAAAGATAAACTTTACAAACATGTTTTCCATCAGAATGGACGCTGTTACTTAAACAACACATTTGGAGCTGTGGAGTTTATGGTTTCTATTGCTGATTTCATGTGCATAGGAGCCTAATGGGGGCTAGGAATATAACTCAGTGCTAGTATACTTGCCCCTGAGTTCCATCTCAGGCAACACAAAGTAAACAAAGCGAAGCCAAACAAAAGTCCCAGCCAATTCTGAATGTGGTTCAGTAAGGCTTCCCTTACACAGTGCATCAGAAATCACTGAGAGGTTAGTCATGAACAGTACCTGGAAGATTCCTTCAGTTGCTATGAATAACTCTTGGATGAACTCTCATACTGCCTCCATTCTACATGTGTGCTATTAAAAGATACTTCACGGTCCCCAGGAACAAATTCTATAATTCTTCAATGACACCTACAGAGGGAGCTTTAAAAACTAGTTAAGATGTTAGTTTTCTCTAATATATAGCATCCAGATGATGTCCAGTGGATGCTATTTGGTAAGTAGTCTGCTAGCAGGTAAGAGCCGAGGTTACAGCTGCAGAGGCCTCCCCAGCCTGTCAGCTTTGGCCTAAGCTTCCAGGTGCAAATTTCAAAACAGGCACACTTGAGTCACAGCCCTTATTTCCAGAAGGGCGCATTTAAACTATTCTTGGGAAGAGACCTTGCATTTGAAGCAAAATGTTAAATCCTGGTCCAGTAAAAAAAAAACTACACACATCATCTCCTTGGAGAAGATGTGCAGGACTCAGGGAGAGATCTATATACACTGATGAGCTCAGGTCTACTTACATTTCAACCCTACCTAGCAGAAAAATAGAAGTTTTACAATTA
>JADRCD010124876.1:0-10864 GCA_019843815.1 Montemys delectorum
CACACACACACACACACACACACACACACACACACACCGCCCCCCTCAAGACTGCTTTTATGAAGAAGTGTTGGATTTTGTCAAGGACTTTTTCAGCATCTAGTAAAATGATCATTTTTCCTTTCAATTTGTTTTTATGGAGGATCACATTAACAGATTTTCATTTGTTGAACCATCATTGCATATCAGGAATGAAGCCTACTTGACCATGGTAGATGACCTTTTTCATGTGTTCTTAGGTTAATTTGCAAGTATTTTATTGGGTATTTTGTCATCAATGTTCATGAGGGAACTTGGTCTGAAGTTTTTCTTTGTTGAATCTTGTTGTGATCAGGGCAGTTGTGCCTGTTAACGTGAATTTGACACTATTCATTCTGTTTCTATTTCATGGAATAATCTGAGAAGGAGTATTAGTATTAGCTCTTTATTGTAAATCTGGTAGAATTCTTCACTAAAACTGTCTATCCTTGGACTTTTTTTTAGGTTGGAAGAGTTTTAATAATTGTTTTTGTTTTGTTAGGATTTGTAGGCCTATTTAAATTGTTTACCTGATCTTGCTTAATTTTGATAAGTGGAATCTATTAAAATTTTGTCTGTTTCTTTTAGACTTTCAAATTTTGTGGAGTATAGGTTTTTGAAGTATGGTGTAATGATTCTTTGGATTTCCTTAGTGTCAGTTAGTTTGGAAACAGTTTATTTATCTTGGTTTTCCCTAAAAACTAATTCTTTGTTTTACTGATTCCTTGTATTGTTCTCTTGTTTCTATTTTATTGATTTCAGGCCTCAGTTTGACTATTCCCTGCCATCTGCTTCTCTTAGATGTGTTTGATTCCTTTTATGTGTGCTGTGCAGTTGCTAGTATGAGATCTCTCCAATTTCTTTATGAAGGCACTAATTGCTATGAACTTTCCACTCAGCATTGCTTTCACTGTGTCCCATAACTTTAGGTGTGCTATACATTCATTTTAATTAAATTCTAGAAATTATTTAATTTCTTTCCTATTTATGCCTTGACCCAGTAATCATTCAGTAAATAGTAGTTTAGTTTCTATGAATTTATAGACCTTCCATAGTTTCTTTTGTTGATGAAATACAGCTTTAATCCATGGGGGTCTGATAAAATGCAAGGGATCATTTTAATTTTATCTGTGGAGATTTGCTTTGTGACTGAGTATATGGTTAACTTTGGAGAAGTATATGGTTAATTAATGAGCTGTTGAGAAGATAGTATATTCTTTTGAGTTTGATTAAAAAATATCTGTAGATATGTTAGGTCTATTTGATTTATAACATCTGTTAGCTCTATTATTTCTCTGTTTAGTTTTTATACCATGCACTCCAATTCCATTCATTTTTTTGGTCCTTCTATGCCCACCCTCTACCGCTATAACCTCCCCCTCAGAAAAGAAAGTTCAAAAAAAAACAGTAACATCTCACCAACTCCTCTTGGCAACAACTTGCTCCTCTGTCAACTGCAGCCTTCTCTCAACATGTCACAGCTGCCAGGCCTTCAGCTCCATTCTACATATGCCACTCTGTTCCTCTGTCTTCCCTGCCTATCCATCGCATGTGTTTATTTGTCATAGTGGCATTGGAAGCTGTGGTGTGGCATGCAATATACTCTTTTTTCCCAAACAGCTTTACTTGCAAATTTTTATTGCAATAAACCATTGATCTGGTTTAAGACCTCTGGCTTCTCCTGCACAATCAGTACTGGACCCTCACCAAGACTTTTCTCAAATATCCTGCTATTGCCCAGAATCATGGAGATCCTGTGGCTATGATTCCAAAGGACTAGCCCGTGTCATGCACTCCAGAAGCTTATAGATGGGGTGGATGTTGGGGTACAGCAGCTCTTACATGGACTTTGGTGGCAGCATGGCCTGAATATCACCATCTTCAGAAATAGCTGGTAGTGCATGCCAACCACATCAGCCTGTTCCTCATTGCCACTGTGTCTGCAGTTCAGCCTCTTTCCACAGAGTGTGAACCATTTTGTTTCTCATCCTCTCCCATTTCTCCATCATGTACTTGTCCATCACAAGCCAGGATGTCTATACATTGATCTTGTGAAATACTTTTTTGCAACTGAAGTTCCCTCCTCTACAATGATTCTAGCTATGTAAAGTTGACAAAACAAAATAAAACAAGCAGGCATAGGGACTTGTGGGAGCTGTCCTAATTGCATTTGATATTGTTATATGTACTGAAGTTTATGTGGCAAAGAAGAATGAAATGTGATTTGAATCCCCAAAATGCCTCAGGTACTGGGTGTTTCCAAGGTTCTGTTGTTATTTGGGAAGCTTATGAGTTGTGGTCACTTTTTTTTCTTTTTAATACTTTACCCCCTTCCCTGTCTCCCCTCTTCAACTCCTCCCACCCCATACTCCTACCCTTTGCCTCTAAGAGGGTCCTCCCCCACCCACCCATGCCTGCCTCACCCCTCTAGCTGTGCTGGGAAAACAAGCCTCCACAGGACCAAGGGCCTCCCCTCTCATTGATGCCAGATAAGGCAATCCTCTGCTACATATGTCAGTGGAACCATGGACCAATCCATGTATACTCTTTGGTTGGTGGTTTAGTCCCTAGAAGATCTGGGATGGGGGGGGGGGTCCAGTTAGTTGATATTGTTATTCTTCCTATGGGGCTGCAATCCCCTTCATCTTCTTCAGTCTTTCCCCTGGCTCTTCCATTGGGGTCACCAGGCTTAGTCTGGCTCTGAGTATCTGCATCTGTATTAGTCAGATGCTGGCAAAGCCTCTCAGAGGACAGCTATACCAGGCTCCTGACAGCAAGCATGTCTTGACATCAAAAATAGTATCTGGGTATGGTGTCTGCAGGTGAGATGAATCCTAAGGTAAAGCAGTTTTTGAATGGTCTTTCCTTCAGTCTCTGCTCCATTTTTCGACCCTGCATTTCCTTCAGACAGGAAAAATAATGGGTTAAAAAGTTTTAGTTGGGCGGGTAGCCCCATCTCTCAATTGGAGACTATTCCTATATACTGGAATGGTCTCTTCAGGTTCTATCTTTCCCTCCATTAGGTATTTCAGCTAATATCATCCCCATTGGGTCCTGGGACACTCTTGTTTCCCTGGCATCTGGAACTTTCTAGTGGTTCTCCAAGTTCCCCACCCCACACTGCTACATATTTATATTCATTCTCTGGAACCTCTGGACCCTCTGGACTTTTCTCCTGTCTCTTCCCATACCTGATCCTGCCACTTTTTTTCCCTCCCCCTCCTCTCTCCGTCCCAGGACCCTCCATCCCTCTACCTACCATAATAATTTTGTTCCCCCTTCTAAGTAGGATTGAAATATCTGCACTTTGGTCTTGCTTTTTTGTTAAGATGTGGTATATTTCATGTGGTATATTCTTTTGTTTTAGGGTGAAATGTCCTATAGATATCTGTTAAATCCATTTTGTTCATAATTTCTGTTAGCTTCACTATTTTTCTGTTTAGTGTCTGTTTCCATAATCTGTCCACTGGTAAGAGTGGAGTGTTAATGTTTCCCACTATTATTATGTGACATTCAACATGTACTTTGAATTTTAGTAACATTTCTTTTACAAATGAGGGTGCCCTTGCATTTGTGGCATAAATGATCAGAATTGAGAGTTCATCTTGGTGGATTTTTCCTTTGATGAGTATAAAGTGTCCTTCCCCATCTTTTTTTATAACTTGTGGTTGAAAGTCTATTTTATTGGATATTAGAATAGCTACTTCAGTTTGTTTCTTGGGAACATTTGCTTGTAAAACATTTTTCCAGTCTTTTACTCTGAGGTAGTGTCTGTCTTTGTCACTGAGGTGTGTTTTTTGTTTGCAGCAAAATACTGGGTCCTGTTTACGTATCCAGTCTTTTACCCTATGTCTTTTTATTGGGGAATTGAGTCTACTAAGAAATATTAAAAATCAATGATTGTTGCTTCATGTTATTTTTTGTTGTTAGAGGCAAAATAATGTTTGTGTGGTTCTCTTCTTTTGGGTTTGTTGTGAGAAGATTAATTTCTTGCTTTTTCTTGGGTGTAGTTTTTCTCCTTGTTTTAGAGTTTTCCTTCAATTATCCTCTGTAGGGCTGCTTTAGTGGAAAGGTATTATGTAAATTTGGTTTTGTCATGGAATATCCCAGTTTCACCATCTATGGAAATTGCAAGTTTTTCTAGGTATAGTAGGCTCATCTGGCATTTGTGTTCTCTTATGGTCTATAGGGACATTTTCCCAAGATCTTCTAGCTTTCGGAGTCTCTGTTGAGAAGTCTGGTGTAATTCTGACAGTTTTGCCTTTATATGTTCCTTACCTTTTTCTTTTATAGCTTTTAGTATTCTTTCTTTGTTCTGTAAATTTGGTGTTTTGATTATTAAGGGATAGGAGTAATTTCTTTTCTGGTCCAACCTATTTGGTGTCCTTTAGGCTTCTTGTACACTTATGAGCATCTCTTTATTTAGGTTGTGGAAGTTTTTTTCTATAGATTCTGTTTAAGATATTTTATGGCCCTTTGAATTGAGCATCTTCACATTCTTCTATACCTATTATTCTTAGGTTTGGTCTTCTCATTGTGTCCTGAATTTCTTGGATGTTTTAGGGTAGGAGTTTTTGCACTTTGAATTTCCTTTGACTGATGTGTCAATGTTTTCTATGATATCTTCTGCACCTGAGATTCTCTCTTCTATGTCTGTACTCTGTTGGGGATGTTTGCATCTGTAACTCCTTCTCTCTTTCCTAGGTTTTCCATCTCCAGGATTTTCTCCCTTTGTGATTTCTTTATTGTTTCTATTTCTATTTTTTAGATCCTGGATGGTTTTGTTCAATTCCTTCACCTGTTGGTTTGTGTTTTTCTGTATTTCTTTAAGGAATTTATGTGTTTTGTCTTTAAGAACTTGAACTTGTTTATCTGTGTTCTCCTCTGTTTCTTTAAGGGTGTTATTTATGTCCTTCTTAAAGTGCTCTATCATCATCATGAGATGTGATTTTTAAATCAGAATCTTGCTTATCAGGTGTGTTAGGGTATCCAGGGCTTGCTATGGTAGGATAATTGGGTTCTGATGTTGCCAGGTGGCATTGGTTTCTGTTGCTTATGTTCTTGTGCTTGCCTCTTGCCATCTGGTTATCTCTGGTGTTAGTTGGTCTTGCTGTCTCTGACTGAAGCCTGCCCCCACTGTTGGACCTCCTTTAGTCAGGCTGTCCCTAGGTGTGGAAGGGTGTCTGGAGTGCCTGATCTGTGAGCCTAGCTGTGGCAGAACTCCTGGAAGACAAGCTGACTCTGTTTTTTTTTTGGGGGGGGAGACACTGAATCACAGGATCTGTTCCTGGATGCAGTTGGCAACAGGGAGGAATGTATGTCTCCAGCAGGGTGTGAGGCCTTACATCATTTGAGCTCTGGGGTGTTCAAGTTAGGCCAGATATTGGGGTGGGAGGGGCTCATTTCTTTATCTTACCATAAATGTGTGCCAGGAAAAGCAATCCTGGTTTTATTTTCAGATAAGTTTTACCAGTTCTAAAATCCAAGGCAAAACATCATGTTTCTGTAGCTTGGCAAATCTGGAAATACTTATTGTCAAAACGTAAGTTCCAATGAACCCTTTGTGTGGGACATGCTGCTTCTCATTCACATCCAAGTGTTTTGGTATAAGTCGATAATTGTATTCTTCCTCATGCATTCTGGTGTGCCTGGGGAGAGAGAAGTACCCTGCTCTTTCTTGAGATCTCCCTATAATCTCCTACCCTGTCCTGCCTAGACTGAGTGCAACCCAAAGCAAGACAAATCAGAGCCTAGAAAATACAAGTCATCAAACAAAAAACAGTGAGTGGGAAATAGAATTGTGAAAACAATTCCTGCCACACATTTTACTAGCAGTCAGAGATCATAAAGGACTAGTCATACTATTAATAACAGAGAAATTAAGATCTTTCCAAGGCTAGAAGAGGTGGTGCACACATCCATAGTCTTCATGGCTCTCAGCACTACTGCATTCTAGGCCTCTACTAACATGGCCCATTAAGCACTTTATTCAACTACTTTTCAAGTCCAAAGTGTCAAAGTTATTCACATTCCTCCAAAAACCAGCATGATGAGACCTATGACAACAATACCCATTTCAGGTACCAACTTCTTTGTTAGTTACTTTTGATGTGAAGAGACATTGTGACCAGGGAAACTTACAAAAGACAAAGATTAGTTGGGGGTTGCTTCCACTCTTAGTGTGTTAGAATCCATGATTATCATGGACCAGAGAATGATGGCAGGTAGGCATGGCGCTAGAGAAGTAGCTGAGCGCTCACATCCAGGCCCACAGGCACGAAGCAGAAACAGCTATCTTAGAATTGTGTTATCTTTAGAACAAGTGACACATCTCTTCCATCAAAGTCACACCAGCTACTCTTTCTCCCAAAAATTCTACCTACCAGGTTTCAAAGTATTCAGATGTATAAGCCTGTGGCCTCCATTCTCATTAAACCATCGAACTTGGCTTCTCTGCTTCCAGAGCACCTGTTCCCTTCACTGCCTCTAAATTTGCCTTAGGTTGTACTCCTATACATGCATGTAGGCACGCTGAGCATTTGGGAAATTTTTTCATCGAAATTATATTTTGAAGTATATTTCCACTGTCTTCCTCTGAGGCAAATGATGCCTACCAGCTGTCGTGACTGGAAGAATCCAAGAAGCAGACCTGAGTTCCTGGAAAACCTCCATCTATTCTCAAGAAACACATGTCTATCACACCCCCTTGTTATCCTCCCCATCTCTATCTCTTTATTCTCATCCTGTATCTGAGGGGTACCTCATCTTGAAGCTGACAAGTCAGTTTCTTCATCTCCATTCTTTATCTACTGAATAAACTCTGTCTCCCCCCCCCCAACACTTCTATTCCAGACATTGGCTATCCCATCATCTTTAGAATCTACTATTCATACTATAAGAAACATCACAAGGCATGTTTCAGAGGGGAAGTAGAAGAGCATTTGACAATAGCTCAATGATATATAAAGAAAGAAAAAATGATGGGTAAAGATAGAACTCTTGTAGATTATATTAGAATGTTCTTGAAAGAAAATGCATAAAAGCAATGAACAACATATATCAACAGACGCACAACATTTAACAACATAGATGTATCCCACCAGATAGACAATTGGAGCTCCCTTCTAAAAGCACACACACACATGCACACGTGCACATACAGAGGACAAAATCTGGGACATGCTAAAAGATTGGAAATGTATGCCAAATTTCAAGTGAAGAAAACAAAGCCTGGAAAGATGATTCAAAGTTTAAGAGCACTGGCTGCGCTTATAGAGGACCCAAGTTCAATTCCCAGCAACCAAATAGCCACTCACAACCACCTTTAACTCTGATTACAGGGGATCTCACATCCTATTCTAACATCCTCGGGAAATAGGCGTGCACATGGTGCACTGACATACATTCAGGCAAAACTTTTGTATGCAAAAAAAGAGAAAAATAATACCTTGGGGAAAGGAGGTGTGATCTAGATGCTTTATTTAAGACAAAAAACTCCACATTCACTTGTTCTTGATGCTTTGACCAGTTGTACCTCCCTGTCTCAACCTTGGTTCACTTCAAAGAGAAGTCCCTTTGATGAGGCCTCAGAGTTGCAGCAATCCATGGGGATACAGATAAGTGTTTATAAAACAGTTTGGTGTTGTGTCCATAGCAAAATGTAGTAGTTAGTTCATACACCTCCCAGCAAAGAGCTCTTCTCCCAGATATTATATGATATAAACTATATTGTATGCATGTATGAACTTCTCAAAGAATAAATTAAAATATATCTATCAAAAACAGCCCACAAAGAATGTCATGAGTCATCCATTCTGAGAACAGGTAATGAGAAGCTATGCTCCTGGATAGGCAGCAGAACAAGATCTCAAAAGACATATGGGCTGAACCTCTTGAATTTGACCCATATCTGTAGTTGTTCAACATAATCCCAGTGGTTCAACACATTTTGTTGTATAATGTGCGTTACATGTGTGTTGCTAGCCTATTTTTAACCCTCTTTCTTTGTTTTGTATTAACTCTTCAGAGGTTTATACAATATATTTCGATCATATTTATCCCATTCTACAGCTCCTCCCAGTCACACACCTCACACCTACATACTCAACTTTGTGTCCTGTCTTTTAAAAGCCATAAGGTTTCATTTGTGCTGCTTATATATCCTTGGATGTACCGTTTTCCACAGGAGTACAGTTGACTTACTAGGAACCACTCCTTTGAGGAAGACTGGCTCTCCCTTTCCTATCAGATATCAATTGCCCATAGCTCCCCAGCTGAGGGTCACACTTCATGCCCAGATAAGCTCCCCATGCTGAGACTGTGTAGTTTGACCTTGTGCAGATTTTGTTGCTCTGTTATTTTCTACTTAGCGAAGTCCCAAGGCTCCTTAGGAAGGAAGTCACCAGCCACTTCTGCCTGTAAGCCACCTTACTGATTTCTAGCATTCTCCCTAACTTTTCATTCAGTCTAAAAAACTTGCCTCTGTGACATTTTAAAGAAAGATAAAAGGTAACAATTGTATTTATTAGGTTCATTGGAATGGCCATAGGATGAGCTATTTTAAAAACAACTTAAGCTAATCAGGTGCACTTATGAAGAGATTTTTAGGGATTCTGGCATCCACTAGCCACTTCAAAATCTAGGGTATTTTCAAATACACTCTGAGCACTTGGAACTTTTGTCTTCATCAAACTGATTTAGGTTCTCACATAGGGACCATGCTACACTGAAATGCCATGTGTTTAACAGCATAGGAGCAACACAAGTTGGAACTGATATATTTTTAAAGTGAACACAAAGTTGGATTGGAAGAGATGAGGTGTGCATGTGGGAAGAATTGGAGGAAGGGATTAATATGATCAAAATATGCTGTAAAGAATTCTCAAAGAAATAATAAAAATGAAAATAAATGTGAGTATAAAACATGCCTCATTTTTAGCACAATATCTTCAACATTTATCATACTGAAGCAAAAACAGAATACTTTTCCTTCTTTATAGCTGAGTAATATTCCTCATACAGATTGACATTGGCTTTACTATTCTTCTATTAATGGGTACTTCTATTGATAAAGTGGCGTGCTTCCACTCTGGGCTATATATGCTATTATGGGCATTGATATTTAAGTGTAGGTTTGCTGTTTTCAGTTGTATTTGCCATATGTCTACTTCTGCAGGGTCACATGATCACTCTCTTTTTTAAAATTTATTTATTTATTTATTTACAATCCAACCTTCCCCCCTCCCAGTCACCCCTCCCATAATTCCTCACCCCATTCCTCCTCCACCTGTCCCTGAGAGGATGCTCCCCCAACCAGGCCTCCTTGCATCCCTGGGACCTCAAGTCTCTCAGGGACACGGCTCATCTTTTCCCACTGAGGCTAGACCAGGTAATCCTCTGCCATATATGTGTTGGGGGCCTTGGACCAGCTTCTGTATGCCATATTGCTTGGTTGCTGATTCAGTGTCTGGGACCTCCCAGGGGTATGGTTAAGTTGAGACTGCTGGTCTTTCTATGGGGTCGCCCTCCTCATTTGCTTCTTCTATCCTTCCCTTTATTCAACTGTAGGGGTCCTGACTTCAGTCCAATGGTTGTATGTAAGTATCTGCATCTGTCTGTCCGTGGCTGGTCGGGTCACTTGGAAGATAGCCATGCTGTACAGTCCTATCTGTAAGCACATCATAGCATCAGCAATAGTTTCAGGCCTTGGCACCTTCCCATGAAGTATAATAAACTCCAGGCCCATCCATTTTCTTCAGACATGATGTAATTTCTTTCATCCTCTTGACAGAACACAATTTTCCTGTGTAAACACAACACATTTTCTTTGTTCATGTATCTGTTATGAATCATGAGGGCCCAGCTTCACCTGACCAGTAGAGCTCATTTATAGGAGAGAAATAAATGGCAAAGTGAGTGCTGCCATGCATTTCTGGGCCCCAGTGTCATACCTCTGGAGCTAATGATAAGACTTCAGACTTTAAGAAGTTCTTTGAGGTCTCATATGACACTCTCCTTTATGCTGTTATACACTGAACAATTGTGTGCCTTACCTCATCAAAGCTTACATGTTAAAATATAATACCCTGAGTGCTGGAAAGATGTTCAGTTTTTAGACATGCTTACTGCTTTTGCAGGAGACCCATGTTGGGCAGTGCACAACCACTTAAAACTCTAGCACTGGGGTATTCAGTACCCACTGTTGACCTCTACAGGCATCCACACACATCTGGCATAATGAGCTAATGAGCTCTCTCTCTCTCTCTCTCTCTCTCTCTCTCTCTCTCTCTCTCTCTCTCTCTCTCTCTCTCTCTCTCTCCCTCCCTCCCTTTCCACCTCTTCTCTTCTCTCCCTCCCCTCCTACTTTTATCTTTTTCTCACACACACAAATTCTCTTAAAGGAAATATATTTAAAATTCCATTGAAGACATTAGAACAAAGGTATTAAAGAAAGGAGACTTTATACTGGATTCTCCCACTGGTAGCACAAGTTGGTGTTCTGACTTTCGAAACTGTAAGTCAATAAATTTGCCTTATTCTAAACTGCTACATTCATGACAATTCACTCAAGACTCAATAGGGAATGGAGCCACTAGCTGAAGAATGACATGTATGACCCTATTCACATTTTGTTAACAAGAACCTAACACAAGAGAGATGTAAGCACTTTGTCAGTTTCTTCTCTTGTTGTGATAACATACTTCAGCAACTTCAGAACTTAGCAAAGACAGGATTCATTTTATCTCACATTTCAAAGGACAATCCATTGTGGTGAGCATATCACCGTGGTAAGAGCTTAAAGTCGTGTGTGTGTGTGTGTGTGTGTGTGTGTGTGTGTGTGTGTGTG
>JADRCD010124883.1:0-10012 GCA_019843815.1 Montemys delectorum
TTTTTTTTGTTTAAATAGATAACCAAGTGCACATACTTGACTAAATGTACGCACAAGGGTCATATCCATCTAATTAACAAGTGTCTGACCTCACATAGCTGTCATATTTGTGGTGCAGACACACATCATTCACTTTACTTTGCTGACTATCCTTCTCTTGCTACACACCAGATCTCTTGACATTTAATCCTCCTATCTAACGCCAATTAGCTCCCTTCCAGGATTGGAACATGATCAGCCATCGCTGGAAGTAAAACTGCATCAATATCCTGCCCCAAACCTGCTCTCCACCACATTTTCCTTAATCAGTGAAAGCTGCCGTGGGTGTCTCCTAGAGTTATAGAGCAAGGCTAGCATTTGTTTATTGGTGCTCACCACTTGGAAAGAGAAGACTGACATCAGCCCTACTTTTAAACTACACAGAAAACAATTTAGAGAAAAAGACCTAAATACATCTATAGACAGTAATTAGAAGGAGTGGACCCACATCCAATACCTAATCTGCAGCCAGTATGACTAGTAGTTATTTGGGGGGAGGGGGGGTTGAGCGTAGTTATTTGAATTAAACACACTGTTCTCTATCACCCATTCTCGCTGTCTCATATACTAAGCCAATGCTAACATTTAAACTTGTTTACTTCCTTTCAATGGATTTAGATTTATACATTGTTATACTAGAAGATATTCCTAAGCACAGAATCAGCACCCAGCACATTCACCCAGGACTTTCCTAGAGGGTTTTGCAAATTCAGTTCCTTCCCCATTGGCGTGTGTCTCCGTGTATTTGCTTGACCATTGGAACCAATGTTACCCTCAGCTTGGAGGGGCTCACAAAATTTAACCAGCCGTCAATCGTTTGTATCAAATGGAACAGTATCATCAAATGAGCAGCCAGGGGGTTTGGACTGCCATTTGAGAAGGCTGAAAAAGGATACCAGGAGAGTCGCTAATTAACTCTTCTCCGCCCCATCAGCCCCAAATGTTTCAAATGGTAACAGAGCTGGGAACACAGTTTTGACATTGTTGAGATAATGACTTGATTTGCTACCAAAAAACGCTGGGAAAGCTGCTGCCAGTCTATCTGGTGAGAACCATTCAAACCCTGTTCTCAAAGCCAGAAGCAAGGCTGCTTGCAAGTCGGAGAATACTTCCTGTCACTTCTCAAGACTGGCAGTCAAGGGGCCACACACTAAGGCCTTGTCAACCTCTCAGTGAATTATCGGCTGCTTTTGATTAACCAAAACAACATCTCTGGGTTGCCAAAGTAGAATGTGCTGGCCCATATTATTAAAATGCAGATGTCTGACAAAGTGCCTGGAGACAGACATGAGGACACACAGAATATCTTCCATTTTATACATGTGGGGTGTGAATGGCTACAGGAGACTGAACAGTGGGAACTCCTACCTGGTGACAAAGACCCAGAAGCTGAGAACACCCTGCCACAGGTCAGGGAAGAATGGCTACAACTGCCACAATCCGCAAAGACGTGGGACACTGTTCTTGGGCATGCCTCCAGACGCATCTTCCTCACAACTAAAGTCTTAAAAGGTCTGTCTATCCACTCGGCCTTTCTCTACCTTTGCACAAGTGTCACTTGGGGCAAGATAAACATTGGTGTCAGGATTTTGTGTGTACGGTTGGGTGTTTGCAGACTGAACAAGAGCACCCTGCTATGGTGGCATACAGGGGCTGAAGTTCCATCCATGATGTCCACTCAACAAGCTATGCACCCAGGAACTGTGTCCATCCAGAAGGGGAACATTCCTCCTGATCCCCAGAAGCCCCTCTCCAGGCCAGAAAGTACTATGTTTGCACAGTGCTCCTGACTCTCCATCAGGGCCAGAAGGGCAATCACTCAATTTCTTAGATGGTTCTTGTTGCCAAATCCAGCAGAAATGACTCAATTCTCACTGCTCTGAGGAATCTGACACTAGCAATTGCTCTCTCCGGGAAATAAATGGCCCTCTCAGCTGCTCCATCCTCTCTGCTGTCAGCCTCTGCCTCCCTCCCTTGCACGCTGTTCCTGGGGCTTCTGCCTCAGCTTTTTCTATAACCAGGTGATAATACTACCTCACAAATGCACTGCCATCTATGGAAAGACCCATAGAGCTCAAATCCTTCTCCTTTCCAACTAATAGTCTCCTTTAACAATGCCCCCCTTGCCCCCCATCCATAAAGCAGCTCATTGTCCCCCACCAACATCCCAGGATTTCTCTTACTGACCATTGGCTTGCTGTCCTAAGAACCCAGAGCCAGCACTGACCTTGACTCTTCTCTTTGCATTCTATCAACTCAGACAGTCTCCTCCTAAACGCTAATGGTTCACTTTTCTCCAGCCAAGCCTTAGGCTGGGCTAGCCTTCTACTCGCTTGGGTATATTCCTGGGGCTCTGCTCTCAGACCTCTCTCACACACACTCACACTGGAGACATATCCTCCAGCCTGCTATTTCCTATTACATCGCTTGCCAAACTAAAACTCCCCGAGATTTCCCACCACCCTCCAAAAACAGCTCAAGATTTCTTTCCTCAGATAGTCTACACGCACCCCTAACCAGTGCACACCCAAGCCTACTCTCCAGTGTCAGGTCTCACACTTCGCTCCCTCTGGTCTAACACCAATGTTCACCTCCGTTCAGAGCATATGCCTCTGCCCAACCGGGTTGGCTCCACCTCTCCCAAAGGTTTCTTCTTTGACCTTCTGGATGATTCCCACTGTTAGGTATCGATACAGGGTTGTGCTTCTCCTACCACCCTGACTCTGCTTACTAGCCTATTTCTCCAACTACACAAACTCCATTTCTTTTAGCTCCAAACCAGTCTCAACCTGACTTATTCTACACACTATATTGACCTGTCTCTCCATGAACTGCCAGCCTCAAACCGCTGAGACTCATTATCACCAGTGAACATAGTAAGTACCAAGCCTATGAACACTCTCCGTGCCAGAGCCATAGCTGCGTCTACGTGTCAAGAAACATGCCAAAGAAGGTAGGTTCTTGCCACCAAATTTGACAACCTTGAGTTCAATCCCTGGGACCCATGTGGTAAAAGGTGAAAACTGACTCCATATTCAGCACACGTACATGCACGCTCACATACACACTATTCCAGGCCAGAATAGTACACTTAAAAGTTGACTACAGTTTCAAACTATGCATCATTCTGCATCCAAACTCTACATTCGATAGCCTGGACCCCAGTTATATGCAATGTAACACATTAAGTTCTTCAGCTAATGCAAGCTGACTACACACCAGTGATCAGTGAAACTTATGCCTGGAATGCAAAGAGGGCTCAACACATATGCAAATCAATATGTATGAAATGCCACATTAACAAGGACTCAACCTGAGAGGACCTAACCTGAGCAATAATACAAGAAAAAAAAAAATCCATCTAACTTATAGAGGAAGTTAGATTGTCTGTTTGCAGACAATATGATCTTAAATATCAAAAACCATAAAAATTCAACTAGCAATTTGTTAAAATTAAAATGTGAATTACTGTTTTCTATATAGCAATTTCCTTGGAGGAAAAAAAAAAACCTCTCAGCTTGGAGACACAGGTGAAATATTCCATCCTGCAGGGAAGTGCTTAAACTCAGGAAATAAACAATCCAAAAGCTTCAGGAAGTCCCTGAAGCTGACCAGATTCACTAGGTTCCTCCTGCTGCCAAAATATATGTGCAATAACAACTGCTGGAAGACACTCTGAGACAAGCAGAGTTGCCTAAAAGAGGCTCAAACCAACAGAGCCATCAATCAGCTGAGCTCTCTGAAAGAAGCTGAAACCAACTGAACCTCATAGAAAGAACCATCTCCAACCCTTTGAGCTGCCTGGAGACTGTACAGTGCACTCCAGGTTTCCAGCTTTTGTGATCTCTCACGAATGCTAGCGTGGGTTTGGTGGTGCAACTGTCTTTGAGTCCTATCTGTTCCTATTAATAACCCCAGCAATCTCATTGGCTCACCCAGCCGGACTCCTTACCTTGGTCTGTCAGTAGTTCCCTATCTGGGATAAGTAGATGTTTGTTCTCGACTCTCAGGGAATAGCGTCACACAGAAGCATTCCAGGCTGTAAAAACACCATGAAATATGTTGTGAACTAGCCAAAATAGAAATTAACAAAATAATCTCATTTGCAATACTATCAGTAAAGAATAAAAACGATACGAACATATTAAACCAAGAAGAGATCGGAAGACAGAAAGCTATACTTATAAAAGACATTGAAAAAGATACAAATAAATAAAAAGATACCATGTGTACATGGCTTAGAATATAGCTAAAATGACTGCATTGCATAAGTTATTTATAGATTCAACACACTCCCTATCAAACTGCCAGAGACATAGCTGGTCACAGTGGCACACACCTTTAATCCTAGCACTAGGGAGGCAGAGGCAGGTGAATTTTGAGGCCAGTCTTGTCTTCCAGAGAGAATTCCAAGACAGCCAGGGCTACCTAAGACAAGAGAGATACCTTGTCTTTAAAAAAAAAAAAAAAAAAAAAAAAAAAAAAAAGCCAGTATAATCTTCAAAGAAACAGAAAAAAAGTAATAACAATAGCAAAACTCTAAATGAACATGATACTTAAAAAGTGGATATTTTTTAACCAGTAATGTTTATAAGTATGATTTTTTTTTACTATTAACTATGCCAGAAGTTGTATAAATCCTAATTAGGTTCTTTTAATAACCATTTATGAGACTGTTATTGTTTTTACAAACCACAACAGTGGGCCCTGTGTCATCAGCACTGGGACTCTAACCCTTGGGTACCAGCCCATAATCCTAGTAACCTGGGAGGGTGAAACAGGAGGGTTGCAGGTGTAAGGTTGGTCTGGGTAACTAAAGTGGTGTGTGTTTGGGGGGGGGGGCGCATGAAGATGCACTGAGTAGGACAGTGCCTGCCTATCATGTACCAGGTCCTAGGATTCATTGCCAGCAGGAGGAGGGGAAAAGGGGGGAGGAGGGACTGAGGGAGAAGAAATATGAATCTAAACAATGAACCCTCTAGCTTTTGTCAGATCTAGGAAACCCTGAGACCCACCTGTGTGAAGGAATTGTTGAGCTCTGTAATTAAGTCAGGAATGTTACAACTTGAACTAGCTGCTGTCAACGCAGTGTTAAAAATAGCTCTGGCCTGAGGCCACATGCTTCTGAGGGACTGGGGAGTGCTTTGTCCATCATGAAGTTACCTTTACTCAAGAGTTATAAACTGCCTTTCTCTTTCCAGGGAGAGCAGAGAACAAGCCCAGGATGTTTAAGACCTCTTTATGATTTTTTTTTTTTCAAGACAGGATTTCTCTGTGTAGCTCTGGCTGTCCTGGAACTCACTCTGTAGACCAGACTGGCCTCGAACTCAGAACCTGCCTCTGCCTCCCAAGTGCTGGGATTAAAGGTGCCTGGTGCCCTCCCAAGGGCCATTACTTCCAGGCTTCTTTATGAAAATTTTAAGGAATAAAACACTTCTTCTAGGTCCCTTGTACAAGGTGCCTGGGAAAAGGGGCATTTACATTTATATGTTCCAGGACAGACATTTATGTGCCTTTCTTCTGAGGCGGACACTTTGCAGGGGCTTAAATACCCACACACGCCCTAAGTCACTCGTGTTCGCAGCTGTTTTTCAGCTGAGAAGCAGAGGCTCAGAGCATCCCAAGCCTGGAAAGTTCTTCCCATCTTTCCCCAGCTGATTGCACAACAGTTGCCATTTGCTTCCCACTACTACCCTGAATAACTCTGACTCAAGACAAAAAGAAGACCTTGACCACGGTGCAGGCCATAAGCAACAAAGAAGTGTGTGAGCCCAGGGCAAGCAGCTTCATTTACTGAGAAACCAAGTGCCCATGTACCCTCTCAGCTAGGAAACTCAACACAGTAGTAGGGTTAAGAAGTCAATGAGGTATGATAATCTGAGCCTTTAATCCCAGCACTAGAGAGGCAGGAGATGTAGGCAGCCTGGTCTACAGAGCAAGTTCTAGGATATCTAGGCCTACAAATAGTGAAAATTGTGTGGTGGTTTCAGGGAGAATGGCCTCTACAGACTTAGATATTTGAATGTTTGGTCCTCACGTGGTGTAACTGTTTGGGAAAGGTTAAGGAGTGTGTCATGGTTGGAGGAGGTGTGCCAGCAGAGTGGGCCTTGGCAATCAAAGTCCCACACCATTTCCAGCTAGCTCTCGGCCTCCTGGTTGTGTCTCAAAATGTAAGGTAAGCTCTTGGCCACCGTTCCAGCACCATGCCTACCTGCCTGCGGTCATGCCCCGCACCGTGATGGTCATATACTCTGAACTCTGAAACAGCAAGGACCCAACACTGGCTTTTGTCTATAAGTTGCCTTGAAGTAAATAAGATACCCTGTCTCACAACAAGGGAAGGGTGGAAAGGAAGGATGGAGGAGGGTAGGAAGAAAGGAAGGGGGGTAGAGGAATAAAGGGAGGAGTGTAGGAGGGAAAGAAGGAAGAAAGGGGAGGGAAAGAGAAGGAGAGAAGGGAGAGAGAGAGGGAGGGAGGAGTGAAGGGGAAGGATGAGAGGAAGGGAGAGAGAAAAAAGAGAGGGAAGGAGGGAGGAAGAGGGGAAAGGAGGGAGGAAAAAGGAAAAAAAAGGGACTGGAAGAGGAGGATGAGAGAAACACCCAGTAACTGAAAAACAGAAAGCTGTCTCTTCTCAACCTAGGCTTCCCAACCTCAGGCCTTGCTGATACTCTGGGCGATACAATTCTCAGTTGTGGGGTTGCCGTGGGCATCATAGGGGATCCACGGCATCTCCACCCTACGTTTGGTAGACACCGGTGAGACCTCCCAAGTCACAGTGACCAGAAATGCCTCTGCACTCCCGATTGATCATGGAGAATTCTCACTCCCTACCCCCATCCTGTGAGAACCAGTGCTCTGTGAAAGGTGAAAGGCTAAAGGTGAAAGGCCAAAGGCAGGAGCTGCAATCACCCAGGGAGGACAATTACATCAGATCATTTACTTCAGGGCCTCCTTAATCTTACATAGGCTGGTTCAAGTTTTCAGAGTTCTTTTTTAACATATTAAAACACATCAATCAAACACAGACATCTTAAAAGAAAAAAACAAAACAAAGAGACTCAGAAATTCCTCCCTTATCAAGGACTCGAAAGTATTCAGAGTCAGTGTTTGCATTCTCCTAAACCAGGAGTTTGTTGAAAAATTAATTTAGCCCATCCATGCTTTGATCTTCTTGCAAATTATTTCCTCAGACAAGACCTAGCTTGTAAGGACCCGACAGGCTAGCCAGCTGTCAGATGGAAGCTGGCATCAAATTCCAGGTGCCTTGAGGAGAGGGAGGGGGCTTCTGCCCCCCACAAAGGGATCTTGCTGGGTAGCAAGCCAAAATGCCACAGAGGGTCCAATTTCCCCACAAAGAACACAGGATCAAACAACAATACAGCTTAGCTTCACCTTCAAAGGAGACCGAGCCCTGTGGAGACACCTCAGTTTTATAAACTGGTGCTCATATTTCAGTTATGAATGGGTATCTTCTGGATGGCAGGCTTACTTCTTCAATTCACTGTAACAAGGAGCATAGTCAGGCACCAGGAGGATAGTCCCCTCCCCACCAGGAGGCAGGGTGTCTCCTCTTCAGCCCTCTCCCTCTAACACAGCGGTTCGCAGCCTTCTTAATGCTGCAAACCTTTAATACAATTCCTAGTTAATATGGTTATGGTGGACCCACCCCCCCCCCCCACATCATAACATTATTTTCGTTGTTACATCATAATTGTAATTTTGCTACTGTTATAAATTGTAACATAAATACCTGTGTTTTCTAATGGTCTTAGGCCAGCTCTGAAAGAGTTGCCTAGGGGTACTTCAACCCCCTCCCCCAAAGGAGTTGTGACCCACAGGTTCAATGTTTGCTCTAATTACTAACCTGCAAGGTGCATGCTCCCAGTGCAGTGTGAGAGATGCACCCTGGAGAAAATGCTCCTAGCTCCACCTCTGCAGGGAACATCTGAAAGCTGAGGCCAGACAACTGACTGTATTATGGATGCACATGGTCCTTTGTAAAACCGACAGGAAACCGTACCTCCTCAAACTGCTTTACTCCTAAACTCCCAAACTTGTGAACGCATCATGTACAGAGCAAAGATGAGTCTGCTGGATGGATGGGGGCTAAGGATGCTGACATGGGGACCTTATCCTGGATTTCCAAGGTGGGGCCAGCCTAATCATGAATCCTAAAGAGCAGAAAGAAATGGGCTTACCCCTTGAAAGTGCAGTGTTTGGGGGGTGGGGGTGGGGGTTGTCATGAGCCAGGGAATCAATGCTATCTCTATAAACCAGGACCAGGAACAAGGGGTTCTGTGATGGTTTGAATGAGAGTGTCCCCCACAGTATCTTTGAATGTTTGGTCCTCATTTGGTGGAACAGCTTGGGAAGGTGTGTCACTGGGGGTGGGCTTTATAGTTTCAAAACCCCCACACATTTCCAGCTTGCTCTCAACAGCCTGGCTGTGTCTCAAAATGTAAGGTCTCAGCTACTGTTCCAGCATAATGCCTGTCTGCCTGCCTGCCTGCCTGCCTGCCTGTCTGCTGCCTGTCTGCTGCCTGCCTGCCTGCCTGCCTGCCTGTCTGCCTGCTTGCTGCCTGCTGCCTGCTGCCTGCCTGCTTGCTGCCTACCTGCCTGCCTGCCACCATGCTCCCGGCCATGATGGTCGTGTAGTCTAACCTCTGGAACTGTAAACTCTTTCTCTTAACGTTGCCTTGGTTATGGTGTCTTAGCACAATGATAGAGAAGTAATTAAAACAGGTTCTTCAGAGGGAACCAGCTTTGCCAGACTCTAGATCTTATCCTAGAGAGATCCATATTGAACTTCTGGCCCACATATTATAA
Source organism: Montemys delectorum (assembly GCA_019843815.1). Classification (NCBI taxonomy): domain Eukaryota; kingdom Metazoa; phylum Chordata; class Mammalia; order Rodentia; family Muridae; genus Montemys; species Montemys delectorum. Next base: position 8,866 of record JADRCD010124883.1, read on the forward strand.
TGAAAGAATTTGCATTCTCAGCATTGATATTGTTATTTATACTACAGCAGAGATGAGGAAGTACTGCAGACTAGGGGGCCTGGCAGTAGGTGATGCTAAAAAAAGAAAGGTTAAACAATTTGAGAGAGGTTTTGGAATTATGCCCTGGGTGGAGCTTGCAAGAATTGAGGGGAACACACGGTAGAAAATTTTTGGAATGGGCTTGAATGGACCTTTTTGTTTGTTTGTTTGTTTGTTTGTTTTTGAGACAGGGTTTCTCTGTGTAGCCCTGGCTGTCCTGGAACTCACTCTGTAGACTAGGCTGGCCTCGAACTCAGAAATCCACCTGCCTCTGCCTCCCAAGTGCTGAAATTAAAGGCATGCGTGGCCACTGCCCAGCTTGAGTGGACCTCTTAACAACTGTGAGAGCTCAGAGGAAACATCGCCTTAGAGAATACTCAGATTGCGAAGAACAGAAAATAACAAAAATATCAGCCCGTTTGCTGTGCCCTGGGGAGTGAGGCATGGTCCTCACAGCAGCTTCCCCATCTGTCTTGCTCGACCTGTAGGAAGTAGTTCTCCTTAGAACACTTCCATATCCTAGCCACTGGGCCAAGGTTAACAATGTCTCAGAGGCTCTCTCCCAGGTTCACTCAGGAATCAGGGTAACACAAGGAAAAGCTCTCAGTTACAGGGCTTAACCGAGGGAGCACTCAGAATGGCCATGTGAGTTATTTTCTGCTTGGAGAAGAAAATGACTGACAGGGGGGTAATGTCTTCCATTCTCCTGCAAGAAAGCACGTGATATGAGCTCTCCTAGGAAAGACTTGAGGACCTGGCATGGAGAAGGAACCAGGCAAACAGAGGATATCCAGAAAGCCAGAGCTAAACAAAGACAAGGTCTGGGGACTCAATGGGGCTCTTCCAAAATGCAGGGGGGCAGAGATACCAAAGTCCGGGGAAGTTGCCTAAGACTGCAGAAAGCAAAGTGGGAGGCTACGTTGTTTCTCGGAGCCGCCGTGTGGCTGGAAACCCGCCAAGTGCGGTCAGAGAACACTGGGCAGAGTCACTGCGCCACTCTCTGTGCCAACTTGGACAGGAAGTGATGTGCCGGGTCCCACGGTTGTTCAGCCAGCAGGAAGGGGTGATGGGGTAGCCTCAAAGAAAG
>JADRCD010124899.1:0-32155 GCA_019843815.1 Montemys delectorum
TTTTTTTTTTTTTTTTTTTTTTTTTTTTTTTTTTTTTTAAAGAATGCATTTCTCTGTGTAGCCCTGGCTGTCCTGGAACTAGCTCTGTAGACCAGGCTGGCCTCAAACTCACATAGATCCTGCCTCTGCCTCCCAAGTGCTGGGATTAAAGGCATGTGCCACTACTGCCTGGCATGAGCTGACATTTTTATCCCAGCAGAATTCTTTAGTCTGAGGTCTCTGCCACAGCTCAGGACCTGTGAGCTTTCTATCCAGAAGTCTGTCAAGGCTCTGGATTGGGGGGTGGGGTAGCCACAGGGGCCCTCAGATTGGAGGAGGATTGAGTGGGGAAGACTCTGCTAGAAAGGTATAGTGTTCTTGAAACCCCCTTGAGGCTGGGGAAGGGAGCTGTGACTGGCATGCTGTGGAGGGAGACAGCATCACCAGTAGTGGGCCTGGCGTGAGGTCAGAAGCCAGCCTTCTAGTCAAGAAAGGGGAAGGAGGGCCGAGAGTGTGGGTAAGCAATTTGAGGTCAGTAAAGGGCAATGAGACTCTGAAGAGGCAGGAACTGTGGCGTGGGCAGCACCTGAGGTCCCATCCCACCGTCTCACACGGGGTTCCACAGGGGTGTCTGGCAGCACTGAAACTGAGCAGCACTTAGGGAAGGCCCACCTGGAGTGGAAGAGCGCTGCCTGAGGTGAGTGAGCCACCGGGGTAAATGTGACTGGAGGTCAGTGAGCTGCCCTCTTCCCTCAGTCTGCAGGGTCCTCCTCTTGCCGTGAGTCACCTGCTGTGATCTCTGGGTAAGGTTTCTCTCAGAAGGAATGATACTTCTTTAGGGCTGCTGTTGACCTAAACCATCTGTGGGCACCAAGGGACAAGTGGGTACAAGTTTCCTTGAAGGAAGGATAATATCCGTGTGTCTCTCAGGACACATTTGCTGCTGGAGGTGGGTGCTGGCCTCCTACAGAAAAGGGATGAGTGGGTCAAGACGTGTGGCTGTTACTGCCACCACTCAGCACCCCCTCACAGTGCAGAGGCCCTTCAGGACTTAGAACTCTGACAGCTCTCCTCAGGACCCTCTTAAGATGTCCACAGAATCCTCTTCGGACTGCTTTGGGATCCTCTCCGACCTTATTGGTATCCCCTCAGGGCCTCCTCAGGATCCCCTAGAACCTTCAGGATTACTTCAGGATCTCTTCAGGACTCTTTCAGGTGTCCCCAGAAGCCTTTCATATCGATCCCCTCATAACTCTTGTAAAAATCCCTCAAAACTCCTTCAGCTTTCCTCAGGGCTCTCTAAGGGCTCCATTCAATATCTGAGGATTCTTTAGACTTTCACCATGTCTCTTGACCATCCTATAGTAGCTTCTTCCCATTAGAGCTCTAACCATGGTCTATAGATGTTTCACCAGCAAAGAACTATAGAGTTAGCATGGCCAGAGGCTAGAGTTGCCCAGTGAAGGAATGGGCCTGTGTGCCATCAGGCAGAAGAGAGGCCGGGAGGATGGAGAGATGATATGGACAAGGCCTTTCAGACAAAACAAACAGGGCTGCAGGAATTGTTCCCAGTAATACACTTGACTAGTTACATGTGGAGGGAAAGATCCCGCTTCTGGGAGCAGAGTCCCAAAGGAGGTTTTAGCAGCTCCAAGGAGAGACAGCCAAGGAACAGCAGAGCTGGAGCTGTCCAAGGGAGAGGGAGTGCCTCTGAGTGGAAGAATATGCCTTCATTTCCAGGAAGCCTGGGCCTAGTCAGAGAGCCAGTGACTTTACCAGAGGCTGTAGACTCCTGGGGTCTCAGATATGACTGACTACAATGAGCTTAACCTCAGGGCTTTTCCTGAAACTAAGCTGACTTCTTCTTTTTGTCTTTGCCACATTCTTGTTGAAATGATCATTTTAAATCAGTCTGAGTGGAAAATACAAGCACATTTGTGTGGCATGACAGACACCTAAGAGGGTGAGTGAATCCAGGCCTAACCAGGCCAACTCTCCCTGCTCCACACTCGCACTTCTGTCTTCAACCATAGCTCTGTGGAAGGCATGCATAGATGCGTGACTGTGTGAGCGGGCAGTACGGATCTCAGAGGCCATGGGGCGTTTTTTTGTTTAAGAAAATTAATAGAAAATGGCTGCTGCCTGATCAATCCCCTTTGGTCACCTCGCATTCAGAGGAGGCGTAGGCCTTCCCCTGCCACTCACAACCCAAATCACTTTCAGTGGTGGGGGTTCTTGCCGCCATAACAGGAAGTTGGGGGAGCCTAAGGGGCCTCCTTTGTTCAGGAAGGCCAAGAGAGTTGGGGTGCAGCCATCAAGGGGTTATATGAGACAAGTGTCAAAGTGAAAGGACCCTACAACAAAGTCACTCCTTGGCCTCGTGGCATCACCTCCCTCAACTGCCTGACTGATTTGTCTGTCTAAACAACAGATGGACTTTGCCATTCACAGACCATCTCACAGCTAGCTGCATAGTCGTTTCTTTATTCATGCAAACTTAGGGAAATTTTCAGATACACAGGAGGAGGAGTAAGGCAGAGATAACGGTGTCGCAGTCATCCACCCTTCACAGGGTTACCCCTGTCAAATTTGTGTAAGGAAGATCTCACTCCCCGCAACCTTACTCTACCGGGGTCTTTCAGGAGAGTCCCCAGATCCTGCCACTCCCAACAGACACTCGAGTGCCTATTGCTGGCAGATGAGAGTTTTGTAAGAGTTCATTCCTAGACAAAAGTCCAGGCCATGGCCTACAGCTGCCAACAAGGCCTACAGAGATCAGGACCAAGACAGTAGCTTTTCCCAGGTTGCAGGTTGGAGGTGAGAGCCCCGGCCTGGTGCTTCACCATACCTTGTCAGGGTCACTTTGCCAAGGAGACAAAGGCACAAGCTCAAAGAGGAGGACAGCAGCAGGGGGTCCAAAACACCTAGGAGGAAAAAAATGTGGCCTGGGAAATGTCCAGCAGTCCCAGTGTCCGAGCTGGAGAGAAAGTAGACAGCTGAGATTAGAGGGGTCATTGAAGATGGGCCCTGCAGAGGGGCTGCTGGGTCCCAGGTGGGTGTGTGTGTGGATGGAGTAAGGGTGTGCCCAGGGTGTCTCACGGCCACTTCCTGGAAAAGATATCAGGTTGAATGTGTGTGTGTGGGGGGGGGGGGAAGGGCTTCCAGAAAACAGAAGGCTTCCAGGCGGGATCTTCCTGAGGAGGTGGAAAGCTTGGGGTCCTGAGATGGGGCAGGACTTCAATTCAAGTGGAGCTCAAGGGTGTTACCATTTCTGGCACCTTGTTGACCAGAAGTGGGGCTGGGACTTTTGAAGGGAGGGAAAGTGGTTTGGATAGGCTGAGGACTGGTGTTTAGAAGGACTCGGAGTGCGAAAGGAGGGTCCATGGGAGGCCAATGGTTGAGTGAGGCTCACACCTCCAGCTGTTATACTTCCACTCTGCACCAATCGCTGGTGAATTCTAGTCCATGAACCCATCAGCAAAATAACATTAGAAGCAGAGGCATGTCTTGGCTGGCTTTGAGGCAGTTGGTGTGTGTGTTGGGGGGCGGGGGGTGTTTCTGAGGAAGCTGTCACTTCAAGACCTGGTTCCATGAAGAGAGAACTGAAAGTGCCAGTATAGAGCTGGGAGCTAGGTCACATCCCCTCTGCCAGCCCTACCTTGCCCAGCCGCAGTCAGGGACACAGAGGACCCTGCCTTCTGATCCTGTCTCCTGGGGCTGGGTCATCTGTGTGTGGTCACATGGCCACTACCTAGGGCATAGCATGTAAGAGGCCCTAAAAGAAATAGACTTCAAGAAAAACAAAAACCAATGCTTTGGGGATTGTCTTAGTAAGACAAATGCAAGAATTACCTGTGTAGGTCAGTGTCAACAGTTTAGACAAAGGCCCTTTGTGTTTCTGTTGCCTTAGGCACTAGGCCACCCTAGGGTGGTGGATGAAAAGGTGAGGCTCCATCCAGCCTCATACTCAGGCATGGGAGGTGGCCACAGTACCCTGGATCCTCAAGGGGAGGGCACTACTCACCAACTGCCTGCAGGCCTGAGCGCCTTAGTCAGTGTCCTTTTGCTGTGAAGAGACACCATGACTACAGCAAATCTTAGAAAAGAAAGCATTTAAGTGGGGGGCTTGCTTACAGTTTCATTATGTTCCTTGCTTACAGTCCATTATCGTAGCACTGAAGCAGTAACTGAGAGCTACATCCTCACCCACAAGCCAACAGAGAGACTGGCAAAGTGCGAGAGAGGTGGGGGGAGGGCAGAGGGGAGAGGGAAGAGAGAGAGTGGGCCTGGTCTGGGTTTAGCAGGTTCAACACAGGAGAAGAAGGTGAGGGCTGCAGGGCTGGGGCAGGCGGACCTGAGGGAGAGAGCGCTACCTGGAAGCTGAGGGTGCTAGAGGCAAGAGGCAGCAGCGGGCCTGCAGAAGCCTGCAGAAATGGTTCTGAGGCTGCCTAGCCCAGGGAGACTGGATTTGGCATGGACCCTGAAACCTGTCCAGCAATAGCCAGGTCTCTGGGACCTGAGGATCTAAATCCTCTGAGAAAAGGGTTAGGCAGCCCCATGGGACAGTTTGGATCGCAGTGACCACAGTGCGCAGTGACCAAAGCCTAGTTTAGAGTACAAGTGGAGGCTTGGTAGGGTGTGGAGACAGGACTGAGGGCAGCTTGTGCCCTGTGCAAGAGAAGATGGTGGCTCCGAGTCCAGCTTGATCGCCACGCATTGAGTGCCTTCCTGGAATACATATCCCTCTAGGTCACTAGGCTACAGTAGGAGAGAAGCCCAGCGGGGAGAGGAGAGAGGTGCTGATGTTGCTCATCGCCATCTCAGCTATCTAGCCAGAGGGAAGAAACTCCTGGAGTGATACCCTGCCCCATGAACCAATCCACATGATGGTAAGGGACCATACATCTACCCAGTAGTATCTCCTACTGACCCGCAGGGCAGATCCTGAGGTCAGAGGTTGAGGTAGGGAGATAGTAAGGATGGAAACTTGGTCCGGTACCCAGGCAGGAGATACTTCTGGAAGCACCGTGGCTGCAGGTGGGATCCTCCACAGCAGGCTGCATGTCCACCGTGGGACAGGTCTGGAAAGGTAGTCAACAGCATAGGCTGTCCCTGTGGCAACAGTGGAAGAGAGCGGTTGAGGCCAAACTAGGATTTCCCTTTGGGCAGGGAGCTCAGCCAAAGATACAGGGGGACTAGGGTGTCAGTCCCAAACCTGCCACCAACTGTGACACCCTAGCCAATAAATTCCTTCTCAGGATCTGTTTCCACCTGGGAAAAGAAAAGGGGGAAGGGGGGAAATGAAGCTCTCTCTAGCTCCTCGATGTCTTTGAAGACAGGAAGACTATTATTTATGGTCCCTTGCTATGGAGCTCATATGGGAAAAGGGTGGCTAGACTGGGAAAGGAATCTGCAAGAAGTGTGGCTTGTGGCCCAGGGAAAGACCCCTGGGCTCTGAGTGAAGTATTGGGGCAAAGAATGCCTACCAAGGCCCACGGGCATAAGGGAGTATTCTGTACTAAGACAGTCAGCCCTGGAAAGGCTTCTGAGGCAGTAGGTATGACCGGTAGGTCAGGAGTGGCCTGTGTGGATCTGTCTGTGGGCTGGCTGAGCCAGGCCTGCCTCTGCCCTAGCCACACATGTTGATTGAGTCATCTTTCAGGGAGGAATGTGGGACATGACTGTCAAACACATCGCCATGGGCATGGAGGAGCGGGGTATACGGTGCCATTTTGTGACCACAGATACTGCGGGGCTGCCCAGTCGTGCTAAGAATGAAAAGAGCCCTGGAAGAGGAAGCATCCGAGGGCGGGGCTGAGCTGCCTGGTTTCACGTTGTTTCCAGAGCAAATGCGTTCTTTGCCGCTTCTCTGTAGGTGTCAGCTGAGGTGGCAAGTGCCAGCTTCCCTTCTAGAAATCCCCACCTTTCAACACAGCCTTAGGGCCAGGGAAAGCAGTGCAGGCGGTGGGGGCGGGGAGCTGCCACCGCCTCCCTGTGGCTGTCGTCAATAAGCTCAACAGCCTCCCTGCTCCGCTTACAGACCGGCTTCAGACAGACAGACAGCCGTGGCTGGCAGCCCCAGAGAGAACAGGTGTAAAAAGTGATGTAGTTGAGGCTTCCACATGGGCCAGACCTACATGAGATTGATCACTTGAGGATGCTGGGCTGGGGGCTATCAGCTGAATGCGGCCGGACTGAGGTCTGTCACATGGGTAAGGCTGGGGTGGCTGGCGTCTGTCAGATAAGATGGTGAAGGGGGGAAATGGACTGTGGCTGGGGTCTGTCAGAGGGGTAAAGCTGGCTGAGAAGAAGCTAATGGAGTGGGGCTGGGGTCTCTGTCAGATGAGGTAAGGCTGGAGTTGGTCAGATGGATAAGGCTGAGCCAGCGTCTGTCAGATGGGGGTGGGGGCTGGATAGAGATAGGGTTGGTCGGATGAGATGAGGCTGGATTGGAGTTGATCAGATGGGTGGGGCTGAGCTGGGGTCTGTCAGATGGGAGGCAGAGAGGGGATCTATTGAATGAGGTTGGGCTGGGCTATGTCATGTAGGTGACATTAAGCTGAGCTATGGCAGATGGGTATGCAAGCACAGTTGGGACTGGGCTGGGGACTTGGATCCTCGGGGTATGCTTCCTGAGGGAGTGGTCAGAATCTCAACACTTGCTCAGGACCAGTGCACTATTCTCCTTAGGGGTTGAGGCGGGGCAGGGGATAACATAAATGGCTTAGTACAAAGTAACTCAGGATGTTTCTAGGCCTTGGTGCCGATCACATCAGAGACTTCCAAGTCTATTCTGTGCAAGTGGTGTCTTGCACTCGAGAGCTCGAAAAGAAAACAACTGTTTGTGCCTTTGAGAGGAGCAGCAAGTTTCCAGCCGTGTACCTGCTGTAGGACCCAGGGCATTTCCGTAGGGGTCTGTGGTTTCAGAGCCTCTGCAGTATCCTATTGATGGTACCTTATTCTTGCTCTCACATCTCAGGCAGTAGGTGGGGCCCCCAGGCCTGATTATAAGCAGAGAAGCGCTCAGGAATCTGTGGGTCCCTGTCCGGACATCGGGGTGGCCGAGGGATGGGCTCAGGCTTTCCATCGGCCTCTGCAGACTTCTTTGCTGGATGGTCAGTGCAGAATCCATAGAGCAGCCGTCTGCATCCTCTGTCCATAAGGGAGCTCCACATTGCCCAAAGAGGTAAAGGGCCTGCACCGTGCACAGCTGGCTCTCCTCCCCATGCCGGCCCCCACATTTCACACCGGGTAGGAAGTTACTAGCCTAAAAGCACCATTTCCTCAGACGCATCCACGTTCAGCAAACTGAACGGTGAGCATCCCTGCACGGGCTGTGTGATGGATGTCTGTGCCTGTCGAGGGCAACCCACCCGCACCTCTGAGGTAGCTGGGAGTGTCCTGGCTACATTCCTGTGCTATACTGAGTCAAGGATGTGCTGGCTGTGGCTGGGCCCTGGGACTTGAAATCCTGAACTTTGTGGGGAAGTGTCCTGAAGGACCAGGTTCCCCCAGTAGGATGTTTCTTCCAGGCTGTCTGTGTACTTTGACCTCTTGGAATATTTGAATCCTTCTTCCTTAGATTTTTGTGTTGTCGGTTTTGGCAGGCCACTACAGAATGCTGGGCCATTTGAGTCTAACCTGAAAGTTTCAAGCTTACGTATGTATGACAGGAAGCTTCCATGTAGCCATGTGGGACAGTGGACATTGAAGAGAAGCCAAGAAGAGTTCCCACATCTCACCTATACAAGCTTCAGGTCACTGAGAAGCCAGGCTTCCCCTTGCAAGCCCAGAGGCAGGAGTAAGATTGTGTGAGTAGTGTATGTTTTCCGGTGCAAAGGCCTCAGGTGGGAGTCACGATGCTAGCAGAGTGGAGCCCTTCCCCATAGGCATCCCAGGAGCCATCCTGCCCAATTCCCAGATGCTCCTATTGGATACTGAATAATTTCTAGGGACGAGTTCTGCTGGAGGCTCCACGGGCTGCTTCTGGGTGAGTGGATCAGAGCGTGGGGGGCAGACAGGAAGGAACGTGTTAGCAGTCAGTGTCAGGAGGTCCTTGGAGTCCAGCCTGGAGCCTCAGAACTCTGGGTTCTTTGGAAGGAAAAACAAGACAAAACAAAATATGGTTTGTGAAACCATGATTGTTGGCAAATAGGCCGTTCTAGCCTGGCAGATATGGAATCTAGACATAAAAATACAATAGCGAAATACTCATCTCACTCAACTGGAATCTGTGCTTTGCTTCTCTAATGGACTGGAGACTCATAGGTTCCCTGGGGACCAAGGAGGAAATGAGCTTTGGTGCGCGTTCCTGTCCCTGTCTGCAAGCATCACTGGGGTGGGTGCTTCTCCATTTCCTGTATGGGGAAGGAAACATGCCCTCCACGTTTCCAAGGCAGATAGCTGGCTTGGGCCTAACTCTCCCTGGGGAACACAGTTCTTCTCCTCTGCCATCTTCCCCTGCAGGAAGCCCCTGCAGTAAACCCTAGACCTATGATTTACCCAATCCTGCAACCCTTCCTGGTCCTGGAACCTAACCAGGAACAAGGGGGTGGGCCAGGTGTCCAGTGTGCCCGGGCTCGGCCCTTGCTGACAGTTTCTTGGGCCAGTTCCCCCTCAATGTTGTGGAGTCACACCAGCGCTCCTCTGGTGGGGTAGCCAAGGCTAGCCCGAGTGTAGGGTGAGTGAGGGTGTCTGATTGCTATGCCACCTGTCATACCATATATGTCAGACCACTGCCCCAGCCTACCTGGCTGGGGTTTGATGGGCTCAGATACTCACTCTCCCGGACCTCACTGTAGAGAGTGGACAGGGGAGGGACAGCTTTGTAGACATTCATGACAATGGCAGAGACAGTGGCCTTTGAGTACATCCAGGTCCTGGAGGGACAGGACTATTACCTCTGAGGACCCTGTTCTCAGACACAAGCCTGGGATTGGTCCTTAGGATTATGTGGGCCTAGTGGTGGTACCTCAGAAGTTTCCACAGCTTTTCCGGAGACCATCTCAAGCTATACCCATTGTTGTCTTCCAGACCAGGCAGAATGAGAGCCTGGCTGCATCTGTCAATCAAATGTAGGTGTCTTCTTGCAGCCAGGTTGGGAGGAGAAAGCTCCAAGGCCCAGCCTTGGGATCCTTAGGCCAATAGGTGGAGTTGCCTCCGGGGAACACTGGGTGAGGCTTGTGGGCGTTCATCTCTGCCTAGGATTTGAGCTCCAGAGAGCTGGAGGTTTCCTGGATAGCGCCTGTAGACATTCCTACTACCCCCACCTCCCCTGCAACAGGCTGGTCCAAGGAGACAGACAAGGAGATGGGAGGGGTCATTCAGTCTCTAGCTTCAGAATGGTCGCTGCAACATTAGGTCTTCCCATCATCTCTGGAGGCTTTAATCTCCCTACCTGTCCAGTGAGCAGAGGTTAGGCCCTGAGGGCAACTTTGAGTTTTGTTTTGTTTTATTTTTGTTTTGCTTTTTACTGTTTCTGTCGTTTCTTTGGGAAGGGCAGTTTCAGGTGTGTGGTGCATGCCTGCTCCAGAATTCCTGCCCAGAGGTGGGCAGGCCTTGGGACAGGGACAGGGCTTTACCCTGGGGCCCCTCCCTCCACCTACCCTCACTGACTTCCTGACCCTCCTGCAGCCCTAGGACCATGAATAGTACAACTTGTAACAGCAACCTCACGTGGCCTGCCTCGGTCAACAACATCTTCCTCATCTACTCTGCCTTGCTGCTGGTGCTGGGCCTGCTGCTCAACGGCCTGGCACTCTGGGTATTCTGCTTTCGCATGCACCAATGGACGGAGACCCGAGTCTATATGACCAACCTGGCTGTGGCCGACCTCTGCCTGCTCTGCTCCTTGCCCTTCATGCTGTACTCCCTGAAATACAGTTCTTCAGACACGCCCATCTGCCAGCTCTCACAGGGCATCTACCTGGTCAACAGGTACATGAGCATAAGCTTGGTCACCGCCATTGCCGTCGACCGCTATGTGGCAGTGCGGCATCCCCTGCGTGCCCGTGAGCTGCGGTCCCCGAGACAGGCTGCGGCGGTGTGTGTGGCCCTCTGGATGATAGTCGTCGCCTCCCTGGTGGTGCGCTGGCACCTGGGGATGCAGGAGGGTGGCTTCTGCTTCAGCAGCCAAGGCCGGCGCAACTTCAGCACCACCGTCTTCTCGTTGCTGGGATTCTACCTGCCGCTGGCCGTCGTGGTCTTCTGCTCTTTGCAGGTGGTGACTGTGCTGGCGAGAAGGCCGGCCACTGATGTGGGGCAGGCGGAGGCCACCCGAAAGGCCACCCACATGGTCTGGGCCAACTTGGCTGTGTTTATCATCTGTTTCCTGCCCCTGCATGTGGTCCTGACGGTGCAGGTCTCCTTGAACCTCAACACCTGTGCTGCCCGAAGCACCTTCGGCCGAGCCCTGTCCATCACAGCCAAACTCTCAGATACCAACTGCTGCCTGGATGCCGTCTGTTATTACTACATGGCCAAAGAGTTCCAGGAAGCGTCCATGCCAGCCACGTCCTCCAACATACCCCACAAGAGCCAAGATTCTCAGAGCCTGAGCCTCACCTAGAAGAAGTGAGCATGTGCCGAGAGCCAGAGGAGCCTGTGATATGATCAAGGAGCCCCCAAATCGGCCTGAACCTGCTGTGGGGTTTGAGCACTCTAGGAGCCCCAGTTGGCCCAGAGAGGCTGTGTCTTGCTTCCCTGAGAGGACCAGAGGACTGAGACTCTTAATGTCTGACTTGAGAGACCCTGGAACAAGACCACATACCCGCCACCCCAGCTCTAGAACCTCTGGGCACCAGAATAGGGCCTTGATGGCTAGCCACTGAGTTTAGGATACAACTCTCCCCTGGAGTTGGTCCTGGCAAGGTCCTCTGTCACTCAGAAGCAAGTGATGAGAGGCGAAGAAGGGACATACAGCTCAGAGAGCCAGGAGACATCTTCCCAGAGGACCCTCTCATGGCTACTTCCTTCTGGGACCTCTAAACTTCTACATGCCACATGTAGGGTTAGGGAGAAGAGCAGTGGCTATGATCTGGTAACGCTGTCCTCCAAGGCCCATGGCTGTCAGTGTTGCTCCAGCTCTGTATTCTGAGGGTTCCAGCTCAGGAGACCCAAGGGTCATAAAGTCATGCATGCTCAACAGTAACACCGCTGTTGCCATCCCAAGCTTCTTGTTGGTATTTCCAGTCTGTAGTGGGCTTGTTGGTCATCGAGGCCAGTGGCTGTGGTAGTGGTCTGCTGGAGTTTGTTATGGGGAAGATTGACATCGGGTTTGGTACTTGCATTCTCTGAGGATCTGGCCCCAGGCTGTGAGGGGCTCTGGAGTAAAAGATCAGCCACAAAGCCAGTTCTGAGCCAGAGCACATTTGGAGGTGTGGTAGCACTGGGCTTCTCTCTCTGTGCTTTGGTTTTTTTGTCTTGGCCCAAATGCTACAGCCAGGAGCCAGAGCCCCTCTAGCCCTGAGGGAGGGGGGAACTGGCTCTCCCCACTCCACACCCCTACTTCATCCAAGGCCTACTGCCTAACTGACCCCCCCTTTTTTTGGTATGACCTTTTCTACAAAAGCCAATAATCTGTCATCCTCCAGACACCAAAGAAAGGATTCCATTCAATTATAAATTGGCGAGCCGGCTTACTGGAGTTACTTATAAAAGCATGGTGACTCTTGGGTGCTCTGTCACTGGGAAGTCCCATTCACCATAGGTGACAGTCCCCAAACTGCACCACTAGATTGCCAATCCCCAGTAAACTTCCACGGCATGCACACCCAGACACCAGCTCCGGAGGGAGCCGTGGCTGCCACCCCAGGTGTGCTGACCCTCCTCTCCCTGTCAGAGAATGCTGACAGGTCATGATCATCAGCCTATTTACCACAGTAGTATTTCGCTTGTTTTGTTGGCATGACTGTGGGCCAAGGGGTTAAGTGGATCAGAGCAGCACTTTTCCTGTTCACTGCTGATGATCATCCTAAGCCAGAGGAAATGGCTTCTCTGCCACACTCACCCACTCTCCCTCCAGTTCTCACATCCCCTCCACCCTCTCTTCTGCAGTATTATCTGAACCTTCACCTTGGAAGGGATGGTATATCCATATAATATCAAAATATAGGATATACACATATGTGCCTATGTTTCTTTTCTGAGTCTTATGCCTCTAGACAACAACAGAGGGGGATAGAAACAAAGAATCGGGAGGGGAGAAATAGGTCATTTGGGGCCCCTGAAGCACCCCCTAGTGTGCAGTAGTGGGTCCCCTGGCCACAGTACCCAGCCTTGATTCAGGCAGCACTCTACCTTCCTCAGGTAACCACAGCTTTAGGAGAAAATCCCACGCCCCCAGGCTAGGCTTGACCAATGAAGAAGTCAGCTCAGGAACATTGGGAAGGTCATGGAACACTTACCCCTCTGGAAGGGAGAGGCTAATTAACATTCCTCAGACCACAGGGGTTGGGGGAGGGTGACACCGACCTGCAGGTAGGGACACATTTCCACCTTCAGACAAGGGAAGTCCTTGCCACCTCATCCCCTAAAGACTAAACAGTTTAAAAAGTCACACTGTTCTGCCAATCACATTGTGCCTAATGGCTGCAGCCCTGAGAACTGTATAAGAATCACTGGATGGGCAGTGCGTGGTCGCTCTCTCTCCATGTGCAGGGTGACCCCAGCATGCTGGATTAAATAAAGTACCTTTTGCTTTTGCATCGATTCTCGTCTCCACATTGTTCATTCAGGGGTCTCCAGTAACTTAAGGCTCCCCAGAGTCTTACACCATCTGTTCAGATGATGCCGAAGACTGGGGTGGAAAATGAAGAAACAGTCTTTACACAAAAGCTGCTCAATTAGCACACTAAAAAAATGAGAAGGTTAAATGGCTCATCTGGCAAAGGTGCCAGTAACCAAGCCTGACAACCTGAGTTCAAATCCCTGGAACTAACATGTGGTAGGAGAGAACCATATACCACAAGCTGTTCTCTGGCCCCTCACACATACTACAAATAAAAATAAATAAATGTAAAAAAATTAACACACTATAAAAACCTGTTGGTGGGCTGGAGAGATGGCTCGGTGGTTAAGAGCACTGACTGCTCTTCCAGAGGTCCTGAGTAAAATTCCCAGCAATCATATGGTGGCTTTCAACCATCTGTAATGGGATCTGGTGCCCTCTTCTGGTGTGTGTCTGAAGAGCTACAGTGTACTCATATAAATAAGAGAAATAAATCTTAAAAAAAAAAAAATCCCTCTTTGTTGACAAAGAGGAAGGCTGACCCCATACCTCTGCTGCCTAAGGCCAGCTAGAACGGGTGTCAGAGGCACTGGAGTCGGTGCTGGGACACTCTAGAATATCTGAAGGTAACTTACGACTTGTTAAAAACTGCATTTGACAGGGCTGGAGAGATGGCTCAGTGGTTAAGAACACTGATTGCTCTTCCAGAGGTCCTGAGTTCAAATCCCAGCAACCACATGGTGACTCTCAACCATCTGTAATTAGATCTGATGCCCTCTTCTGGTGTCTGAAGACAGCTACAGTGTACTTAGATATAATAATAAATCTTTAAAAAAAGAACTGCATTTGACAAAGCAGTCATGAGAAAGCGCAGCGGAGCAGATCGTGGGGAGTCTGACAATGAGTGTGTTCTTCCGTGGCTTTTGCTTCAGTTCTTCCAGGTTCTTGCCCTGAGTTCCTGCCTTCCTGATGGGCAGAGAAACCCTTTCCAAGTTGCTTTTGGTCAGGCTTCATCACTGCAAGAGAAAAGCAAACTAGGACGTCCTCCGACACCTCCTGACTCCCACCTTTAGGCCAGCTTTGTGTTCTTATTTGCTTTTAGGTGGCGGGACTCTTCCATCCACACTGAGTAGTCTATTTGGTTTGTCTCAGCTTAGGGCTTTGGGTTATACCCCACCTTTTTGGATAGGCCCTAGCCCAGGACCTGTCTTCCCTTCAGTGTGCTCCTGGAAGTATGTAATGACTTACTGATGTGCAAACCAGACAACCCCATATCAAAGGAATCTGCATCATAGGAAAGCTAGCTACCCTAACGGGGGCTCGTGAAGGCGGCTGCATTCCTAGGGCTCTTTGCCTAGCCTGCAGGTAAGGCTGAGACTCCTCTGATCAGCCACCTTGGTAGCTGTTTGCCTGCTTCTGTAACCCTGAGGAGGGCCCTGGTGAACTCTGTCTTTCCCAGACATGGGATGTTTCCTTCCTGGTGTTTCAGTTTAGAGGAGACTGCCTGCTGCTGACTTCTTCACAGTGATGGTGTGACCATGGGATGTTGGCCAAAATAAACCCCACTTTCCTAAGTTAATGCTGTGAAGATGTTTCATTACAGTGATACGAAAGTTCCTGGCTTCTGTTTGCTTAGCCTTCTGATGTGTTTGATAGCTTTGGATTACAGGACACGGAGCTCTACATAGAGTTGTCTCAGGGATCTCAACACCCTGATATTACCATCTACACTGACACTGTGTCTCACTACTGAGGAACCCCTGACCTCCAAATGACATCACAAGATAACCTTCAACCTCCTGGAATAACCATCCACCTCCTTCTCAAATGTACAGCTCAATCATTTTAGCCTTATGACTCTAGGATTCTGTGACTGAGAGGCACCAGCCAGGTCCCCTAGCACCTTTTTCCAGTTGTAAAGCAGCTCCAGAAGGAAAGAGATTTCTACCCTTTGATGCTTTGGCCTTGCTGATCAGAGGGAATGTAGAGATGAAAAAAACAAAACAAAACAAAACAAAACAAAACAAACAAAAAACAACAACAGCCCTTTCCCCGTTCTCTAAAGATCAGATCCTGATAGTCTGGAGCGCGATGCAATGGCTTGTGGTACCTTAAAACCTTAGTTCCTTTCCCCATAGAGCCCTGGTGCCTTGCCTCAGTTTATGTCCTAAGAAGATAATGAGCTGCTGTAAAAATTGAGCAAACAGGGACACCTCATAAAAATGCCAAAGAGCAAGGAATGTCCATTAAGCCTAAAGACAGAGCTTCAGAAGAATTTACCAAGCAAACATCAGTCCCCAGGAGATGCCCTAATTGTGGGGAGTTATGCCCCGTTCCAGGAAACATCCCTGGGAGGGTGGATCCCCCTCACCCCTCTTACGTGTAATCGTGCAATCGGTATCTCCCCCTCACCTGGGGCATAAAGGTCAATGAGAACAAAAGACAATGGGCTCCACCAATGAGAGACAACCAACTCATGCTGTAAACCTATGTACTGAAAGATATAAAAAGTGTGTGTGCTTTTGTTCCTGGTCGTCCCCTTTGCTCTGAATGCAGGATGAACCCAGTATACTGGCAATAATAAACCTTATGTAATTTAGAGCGATCTCCCTCCTGTTTCTTCTCCAGTGGGGAACCCACGCCAGAATCTAACACCGCCAAGCTTTTCTCTTTCCAAATTCAAACCCACTCACAGCTCAAGGAGCAAGGTCACACTAAGTGTGTCTTGTCCTTCCTGTTCACGTATAGTGGACAGTCCCATTCCCAAGGGTGTGGGTTTACTCTCCCAGGTAATACAGCACACCCTTATAAGAGCCAGAGGTCCAGAAAGAAACTGAAACAAACCCCTCTCTACCCATCTGCTCTTTGTTTTGTTGTGTAATGTTTCTGATTTGCCCATAGGTACAGTTGTAGCAGGACTATTGTAGGGGGTGACTGGCTGCCTTCTGATTGGATTTGAGGCCTGCTCTACGGGAGGACATTTTATGGCTGGCACTGTAGTCCTGGTCAAAAGACCATGGCTGAGGAAGTCATGGCCCATGGGTAGAAAGAACCTGTTGTGACTTTACTAAATGACCATCCTGTCAAATTGCCTCTTAGACAGAACTTGGAATGCTTTCAACTCTGTCTCTGTCATTAAGGTCTAGCCCTCCTCTGTGCCTATTAAGAGCCCTTGAAAGTGCAGGTTTTGGACTAAAGATTGCTCAGTGCTGCAGAGGAAATAATCAGACCAACAGACTAACTTAAAAACTGGAAAACGACGAATCTAGAACTACAAAATCTTTCGGGTCTAAATCTATACACGTGGCTGTGTGTGCCTGTGTGTTGTCTACATGTGCTCGGTTTGGATATTGTTTACATGATACTCGAGTGGCTTAAAAAATAAGTGGTCACAGAAATTGAATTTTTTTTTTCTTTTAGTTCAGAGTAAATGGATTGTTAGGCCAAAAATCTGGTTGGTAGCCTGATATGAAATGATGGTGGGAAGGAACAGAGAGAAGAGCTTCAAGCAATGTGGCCATGTTGGAAAAAGGAAACTGAGAAGTCTAATGACCCCAAGTCCACATTTAGAGTCCTCTCGTGAGTTTTTAAACAGAGGAGAAACTTGAGAGTCAGAGGTGTGAGTAAATGGTCAAGCTCACTCAAAAGCTAGGGGACATTGTTTGACCTATATATAGTGCATGCATATTTAGGATGCTTATAAGCTATAGCAATGTGGGCGAGGGTTACAGGCTCAGGGTTGGAGCAGCCAGAGCAATGTGAAACATGAGCAATGTGACACAGTTCAGGGTCACTGGTGGGCACAATCAAATCATTCTTGTTTAGATCTTGTGTTTTTAACCTCTGTATAAAATTTGAGTCTTCTAGGATACAGACCTTTCAGAGAAAACTCAATTGTGAGATGGGGATTTCAGCAAATCCCTACCACACCAGGTCCAAATCTTCCCAGTCACTGGCTACAAGAGAGTTTTGTGGCCCTTCTTCGGCAGGGTTTGTGGCCCTTCACAGGAAGAAATATGTATTAAAAAGACATTGAAGCCAGGCGGTGGTGACGCACGCCTTTAATCCCAGCACTTGGGAGGCAGAGGCAGGCGGATTTCTGAGTTTGAGGCCAGCCTGGTCTACAAAGTGAGCTCCAGGACAGTTAGGGCTATACAGAGAAACCCTGTCTCGAAAAACAAACAAACAAAAAACAAAAAACAAACAAACAAACAAAAGACATTGAAGCATGTACCATTATCTTCCAGCAACTCTCCCAGGCCCCCAAGATTTCTGGGACCACAGCTCTCAGGAAGGAGTCCAGGTGGGAGACTTGGGTGCAGTGTGAGAGCTGGAAGGCCTTACAAAAAAGGATATAAAGTATATGAGAAATACCTGTTAGTGAAGACAAGGTGGCTGGAACAGCTCTACCCACCACCAAGGCTTGCTAGAACTGGATGAAGCTCCAGGAGCAGGTGCAGAAGCATTCCAGAACACTCAAAAGTGACCTGTAGGGTCTGGAGATGGCTCAGCAGTTAAGGGCACTGACTGCTCATCCAGAGGTCCCGAGTTCAATTCCCAGAAACTACAGGTAGCTCATAACCATCTGTAATGGGATCTGATGTCCTCTTCTGGTGTGCCCAAAGAGAGCAACAGTGCGTGCAGACATAAAATCTTAAAAAGTGACCTGTAAACTCACTATGAACTATATGTAACATGTTGTATAGAGAAAGCCTGTGCTGTACAAATAAACTACAAAGACAATGCTACGCAAGGAACCCCCTTTTGATGGTTTGTGTATGATCTGCCCAGGATGTGGCCCTGTTGGAGTAGATGTGTCACTGTGGGCGTGGGCTTTAAGATCCTCATCCTAGCTGTCTGGAAGCCAATATTCTGCTAGCAGCCTCCAGATGAGCATGTAGAACTCTCAGCTCCTCCTGCACCACGCCTGCCTGGATGCTGCTGTGATTCCTGCCTTGATGACGATGGACTGAACCTCTGAGTTCAGCCAGCCCCTAAGTAAGCCAGCCCCACTTAAATGCTGTCCTTATAAGACTTGCCTTGGTCATGGTGTCTGCTCGAAGCAGTAAAACCCTACCTAAGACACCCCTGAAACCCACCCTAGGTAACTGACCCAAACACCCCAATCCTTCCTGAGCCAATGCTGAGCTTCTAAACTTTCTCCTTGGAGATGCATTCTTCATACAGTACTAGAAAACTTGCTTTGCTTCTTAGCATCCTCGCATCTCTGTCCAAGTCCTTCTTGGAACCCCTCCAGAGGTGCACACCAAACTTGATACCCACTATCATCACTAGTAGGAACGAGGCAGGCAAGCAGCGGTGTAAAGTGGCAAATTTAATCAGTGTGGCCACAGTAGAAAGAAGAACAGCTATGACGACGACCACCCAAGTGATCTTTGCAATACTGACATGAGCTTTAGGTGGAAACCGAGGGCTGGGGCAGGGGGGGGGGGGCGGGTTGTGTGTAATGAGGTGGTCCTGGCCAGGGTGCAGCCTCATCCTCATCCATCACTGCCCTCCTCTGGAGAAGTGGCCTGTCCTGGGAGGCTTTGCTGCTCTTGGAATCGGGTTTAGGACAATGACTTAAGGCTTTCAGTCTTGAAGACCGGTGAGATAAGACAAGGCAGAGATGCCAAGGTCTCATCCTGGGCCTTGCTGCTTTGTGGGCCCAAATGAAGTGCTATTTAGCAAAAGTCTCTAAGGGCCATTCTCTACCCTCAGCTGCACAAGGACATCTGGGGTAGGGCCGGGGAGGCTGTGCCTCTGCAGCCCATCCCGGCCCTGGGGGTACGGAAGCCCTATAGGAATACTATATATGAATACTGTTCATGTATGAGGCTGTGGCTTGTGAATGATGTTCACCCAGTGACCTCAGACAGTGCTAAACACTACACCCACCTGAGCACGGGGCGGGGGGGGGGGGGGTTGGGGATTAGCCTGGTTTGGGTTCAGTAATTCTGTGAGCAGAAGGTGGCCAGCTTAAGTAGTTCTTACTTCTGGCTCCCACGGCATGCCTGGACCACTGGGGGCTGATCCACTGTGCCTGATCAAGAGGCTCCTGCCCCACCCCACCCCCGACCTCTGCCCAAGCTGCTCATATCCAGAGAGAGAGAGGAGAAACTTCCTGTCCTACATTCCCTTGGGTAAGAGCCTAGACATTTTTACGTCTTGACCTTATTCCCTGGACCACCCCAGAATAAGAACCTAGAGTGCTCAGGCCAGGGCCAGTGCTGGGGGGCAGGGGCCCAGTCATCTGCTGCCACTGGTCTGAGGTATACCCCTTCTGCAAGGGAGTGCTGTGGACCAGAGAGGATTGAAGGTCTCACCGTCTCTCCCTCTAAGCATGGCTGTAGGCTTCTGGATAGGCCTAGACGATGGGGGTAGAGAAGGCATTTGCTTTCCAGGGTTCTCGACCAACCAAAGCATCAGGCTTGGTGGGTTAGAGCCCGGATGCCACCTCTGAGAAATAGTGTCAAACACTGCCCATTTAAGTGCCCGGGGAACTGCAGGCCCTGGTCCCTCTGTCTTTGTGACATTGTCAGTCCAAATAGGGGACTAAAATCACCCAAATGTTCATCACATCACTGAATAGAAAAAACCAAAAACCAGAAACCAAAAACCAAAACAAAACAAAAAAACAGAGAAGCTGTGCCTCCAGTCAGGAGAAAGCTTGATTTAGTCTGCTGCTGCTATGCATGCAGAACTACTGGCATGAGCCTGTGACCTGGAACCTGGAAAAGGACAAACAACCATCATGGCCCCTAGTGGTAGCAGTGATTGTGTCAGGAGAGTAGGGGTGGGGGTGGGGTGGGGGGATAGTCAGCATTAGCATATGAAAGAAACCAATTGGCAGAAAAGTCCTGGACCTGTCTTACATGCTACTCGCAGCAGAACTACAAAGAGCTCACACTATACAAGTGACCACCCCCCCAGGCACTGGCAGCATTGAGCTCCTGACCTTTCTTCAAACTCTGGCCCACTTCTTCCCCTGGAGAGGTTTTCTTCCTTAATAAACTGTCTCTGCTTCCACTCCTAGTCAAAATGTCCCCTTTCACAGGAAGCTAGAATCTGGAAATCCCAGTGAGCGCTGGTCAGATTCCATCATCTGCCAATGGCATCATGGTCCCACGACCAGTATCAATGCCTTCCCAGCTAGACCACTCAGGAGGTCTTAGCGGCAAACGACCCTTGGTTTGCCACTTGCTGGCGGAGGTGGCTGAACGTGGTGGAAAGATCCTGACTACCTGCACCAGAGGTGGGGGGCTGGTGTAGGATTGGGAAAGACTCTGTTGCCGAGTTGCATCGGAGCTGTGGTAAGGTCTGAGGAAGCTTGGGTCAGCTCTGGACTGAGTAAGAGAGTAGGGCTGGTGGATGCCGGCTACTCTGGTGTCTTCATTGAACAGGCAAAATGAAGGTAGCCTTGTAACATCACGGAACAGCATGGTGCAGTCCTTCCTGGGAGTCGAGGCGGGTGCTGTTTGTAGGCGTGCCCTTTTCATTTCTGCCTTGTTCCAGTGTGTGCCGAGATACTGGGGCGGCCAGCAGCGGGAGGCCCAGGAGAGGAGTTAGGCCATGTACAAAGATGGAGAAGTGAAGATCGGGCACCGCCTCAGTGCCCCCTTTTGCCAGGGGCAATTGAAGAGAAATGGGGAGCATCTATCTGTCACGTCAGCTGCCCACAGTGGGGACTCTGCTCTTTCTGAGGCCCCGACAGGATGCTCACCCCTCATCTTTCTGAGATTAGTGTGAGGTCACTGGCCTGGAGGGCTGCACGCGGCTGGCTTTGGTTCTGGTACCGTTGCAAAGCCAGGGGTCCCCATGAGCGTTGGCCAACCTTTTCTATAGAGGGCCAGATAGTAAACATTTTGTCTCCTTGGTAACCAGTCAGCTTTGCCGTGTGAGAACAACCATCAGTCACAAATCAAGAGATGCCTTTTGAGATCCGACAGCCAGCAACTTGCAAAGGAAGCCAGGAGAACTCCTGGCCCGCTCTACAGGTCCACGAGACATCAGGCTGATTCCTTTTAGCCACTCCTGGTCTGTTCTACTTGAGTGCTATTGTTTGAGTGCCAGCTCTTAGCTGTATAGTACAAGTTCCTTGCTTGCTAAGAAAGGCAAGGCCAAGCCCCGCCTTCACAACAGCTTGACAAGAATAAGAGAGCCCTGGGCTTGCAGAGTAATTGGTCTCTAAAAGGGAGAGAGGGGGTTAAACTTGTGGGTACAAGTAACCCAACACAAGTTTTGCTACCACAGGCAAGTAGGTGCTGAGATTCCTCTCCTTGGCCCAGCATGGCCATTGCCGATTTCTTATCCTAATCATGACACAGCTAGAATCAACTGTACATGTTTTGCCCATAGAGGGCAAGTTCAAAATGTCTTCAGTAGAGACTTAGTATGAAAATGTTAGATTGGTGTGGGGGGGGAGCGGAATTGTGGACAGGACTCACTTTCTGAGGGGTGTGTAGGGGGAAGGGCTCTGTCACATAGTGATCAGTAAGCTAGGAGTCCGTTCTGGAGAGGACAGCCTCGGTACATAGGAAAGAGGAGGCCCTAGGGTCATGAGGAGGCCTTGGGAGAACCATCTTACAATGCAAGGGCAAAAGGAGGGTTGTTCCTACAAGAGGGGTGTGCTTTGAGGGCTCCTGTGAGCTATGGAGCCTCAGGTGAGCAGCTACCCACTCCCAGGAAGAGCTGCTGGCTAGATACTTGCAAGCCCTTGTCTTGTTGGGGGCAACTAAAGGAAGATAGAAATTCCGATATGCATGTTCGTGTAGATAGTGTCAGGAGATGGGTCCCAGACCTCAGTTGCATTTTCTGAGAAGACAGCAGGGCAGCAGGGACAGATGGTGGCCATGGAGGACACGGAAGCAGCCATGTTCAGGGTGGGAACAGGACTGCAGGCTAGAGGCTGAGACCATGGCCAGTTTAGTATTTGATGCTCTGGGTTGTACTGCGCATTGAATGCAAAGAAATGAGGAGACAGTGTGGATGGAGTTAGAAGAAGGGATCAAAAAGATGTGCTCTTTATAGGAGAGGGGATGCTGCTGGCAACATCAGGACCTGCCCTGCCTCCCTAGGGGATTCTTCTTCCATCCATGGTGCTCTCCATGCATTTAAACCCCAATTCACCTAGGCTGAAGCATCAGCATATAGAGAGAGGCCTTGGAAGGTGGGACTCTGCTAGCACCTCCAGAACACGATGCACCAAAACCATTCTCTTGATGTTAGAGACGAACGACGACCCTGAGCAGGAATTTAGCCTGTGAGGCAGAGAGAGCTGGGAAGTCCCGGCTGCAAGTAAACTAGGAACAGAAACTGACTCCAAGGCAGGCTGGTGAGCCCTGGGCGGGCTCCTCTGGTTCTTAGGAGCTTGATGAAGATGGCATCAAATGTCAGGTTCAGGGAACAAAGCCCTTGTGCTGGCGGCTGGGATGTAAGGGCATGTTGAATTGTGAGGCCCACCACGGTGAGTATGGGCTGCATGTTCAAAGGGGTGTGTTTTCTCAGACAACATGGGGCAATGGAGACCTGCCTGTAGTCTTTGGAAGAGCATCGGTGGTTCCTGTGTTTGGGTGCAGTCTGTAGTATTTTTCTAGAGGGCTAGAATTTTCCACACAGCACTCAAACCTGTGGACAGAGACTTGGAGGAAATGCCAGGCCTGCCTTCACAGCATAGAATATTCTCAATTGATGGTAGCTCCAGTCAGTCCATCTCAGTGAATAAACAAACAGTTTGAGGCACCATATCTATATGAGGAAGCCTGTTCCATATCACAGAAGGCTTCCTATCCCCTCACTCAGTGGCCATTATCCCTGAATAATTATCCGAGCAGAAAGAAGTATTCTTCCTATTCATATGGCCTTTGCCCTAGTTGGTGTCGAATTCTGACCATATTTGAGCTCATGCATGACTGAGTTCAGTGTCATGATTGCCTTACCCAATAGCAGTGTGGAGAGGGTAGACATCTCTTAGAGTGGCGTGGCCATCCAGCAGGGTTTCTGTGTGTTCTCGTTACTGGGCCACTGCTCCAGGCCTGCCTAGGAAGAAGCAGAATTCTAAACGGTCCACTGTGGACAGTTATAACTGTCACCAGGTGTGGCCAACCATCACTAAAGGTAGGAGTGAAGGGATAGGATGCAGGTGAGAGAGAGATTGGCACCTAAAGCAAGAATGTCAGATGTCTTCGAACCAAGGG
The DNA here is from genome assembly GCA_019843815.1 of Montemys delectorum. Taxonomy (NCBI): domain Eukaryota; kingdom Metazoa; phylum Chordata; class Mammalia; order Rodentia; family Muridae; genus Montemys; species Montemys delectorum. The sequence goes on from JADRCD010124899.1 coordinate 22,903, forward strand.
ACATGGAGCAAGCAAGGACAGTCAGAGTCCTGGAAAATCTTAAGTGCAGGGATGGCTGGCAGATCCAACTTGGGAACATCCAATTGGCTCATCCTACTTATAGGAACCCCCTGAAGTGTGCCTTGGTAAGCCCTGGATCTAAGAACTGTTTGAAGTGAGAGGCTGGAGAAAGGTGTTGGTAAGACAAGTGTGGGAAACCAGGTGCCACTCAAGATGAATTCAAGTATAAAGACCGAGAAAGCAAAGCCCATGATCATACCTCCTGGCATCTCCAACATGCCAATATCTGAGAACATGGTCATGTAATGATTCCTAAACCTTTACCACAAACATCTGCATGTGCACAAGTCTTGCCTCAGGAGTGACACTTGCTCCACAGAGCAGTACCACGCAGTCCTGTCTTCTGCATCTCATCTCTTACTACTTTCAAGGGGAGGAGATCTCACAGTTCATTCAGGACTCCCCTCCACACAAACGGCTTTTGGAGTTGCTGTCTTCAGATCTAGGGCCCCCTCCCATATCAGAGTGCATATGTGCAATCACCCCATGTCACTCCGTGACAGCCATGAAGCCAGGTGAGAGGAAAATTGTAGTTGGTTCATGAGAGTGGTGGAGACGGGAGAGTCAGTGGAGATCCTGCAAACCATGCACATAATCTAGAAATAAAATTGAAACCTTCTACTAATATAGTCCATATTTAGACCAGACCTAATGATGCACACCTGCAATCCCAACATTTGGGAGCTAGAAAAGCAGGAGATTAAGAGCTCAGTGTCTTCCTCAGCTATGTCAAAGGCCAGCCTGGATTCTATGAGATCCACTCTCAAAAAAAAAAAAAAAAGGAATTCATGTTAATACAATAATGCACATTCATCAGATATTACCCTAAACTCATCCCTTTCAGGGCTCCACCAAGAACCCATGTAACTGCTTAGACCAGAGCAAAAAAAAAAAAAAAAAAATCAGGGAAGGGCAGTGGTGGCGCATAGGGAAGGGCAGTGGTGGCGCATGTCTTTAATCCCAGCACTTGGAAGGCAGAGGCAGGCGGATCTCTGAGTTTGAGGCCAGCCTGGTCTTCATGACGGCAAGCTGGCAGAACTGGCAGAGCCCCTGGGGTGACAGGTTGTGAGTCACTCTCCTGGGATCCAGAGCTACTGATAGTGACTGCCTGAGAGCCTGGAGACAAGGTCACTGCAGAAACATTGTTGACATAGTAGCAAAATAATGCTCCCGCTTAGAGCCCTTGGCGGCACAGCGGAGTCCATCACATAACGGAGAGCACATTACTAGCCAGGCCTTGGAGGGTAACAGGTTTGGGGCAGCAGCGATGAGGTCCCTGCTTTCCTTATTTGTGATGAGCCATGGGTCTGCAACTGGAATGCTCTTCACTTTACCAAACCCATTCCTCTGCACTTGGGCAAACTGCTGCCCGTCATCGGTCAGGAACTGTGGGAGGGTGACTCTATCCTGAACATGAAGCATCCCTCTGAGTAGACGTGTCAGAACTTGCTGCTTCTCTATGGCGGAAGTGGCAGCCACAACACAGACCGTGGTTCCGAGAGGACTCACTGCCCCTGCTGCTGCTGCTGCTGCTGCTGCTGCTGGGACAGTGGCCACCCTGTTTCATGGGGACGAGAGTTGTAGCCTCAGAGGAGGAAGAGTGGATCTGTCGGTCATTGGCACCCTGTGAAAGCTGAGGGGCCATGAGTTCAAGTTCACCCGTGCCTCTGACTGGCTCAGACCCTGGAAGTTGTTTTTCTTACTGGGTGTCTTGGCCGGGGATTCCCGCCCTCTACTTCCCCCCCCCCCCCCCCCCCCCCCCCATTGGCGCTAGAGTCTGAGGAAAGGGGCCATATTGCCACCAACACCTTCTTTGCTCTTCACCACCACTTCTTTGGTGGAATAACTTTGGCTGCTTGCGGTTCAAGAGGGTTAGTCAGTGCTGCTGAGGCAGGACGACCTGGACTCAATTTGGGAGGGGTAATGAGAAAAGAGTGGCATGTCCAGGTAAGTTTGTCCTCTCTCTCTCTCTCTCTCTCCCCACCCCTCCCTCTCTCCCTTCTTTCACTCTCTCTCTTTCTTTCTTCCACAAAGGTAGGAATAAGCTGGAGGCAGTGCCCTGGTACCTATCCATTCCCAACCTCTAATGCTTCAAAAGGTGTAGAAAGATTCCCAGACAAACTGCCATATTCATTCTTGGTAAAACTTTCAGTAGATTAGTCACGGGGGGCGCGGGGGGAGACTCCATCATGTTGACCAAAGGCTTCTATGGACACCCTAGCTAATAACACAGGCTGGTGACGGACCGAGCACATAATCCAAAGATCAGGAGTGAAGAGACACACCCACTGCCTGCACTTCGATTCAACAATGCACTGGAGGCTCTGGGCAACTCGAAGAGACAAAACCACACATATCTCATATGGAGAATCCTGTTTTTCAGTGTTCATTCTCCCTGCTCTAATGTTCAACACAATTCCAGTCGTAATTCTACAACATTTTAAAATTAAAGTTGAGAGCTGAAGGAGCATGTACTGTTCTTACAGAGGGCCCAAGTTCAGTTCCCAGAACCCGTGTCAGGCAGCCCACAAGTCCCTGTAACTCCAGCTCCCAGAGAATCCACAACCTCTGGTCTCTGTGCACAAAACTATGCGCAGATAGTAGACATGCAATGAAAAGAAAAATCTTAAAACAGATTAAAATGGAAATTGAAAAGCTGATTCTTAGGTTTGTGTGATAATGCAAAGATATTAGATTGCAAATAGTCTTGAATGGGGCAAGGACTAGAGGCCTTAAACTATCTGGATCCAGAGGGAAGTGTGTGTGTGTGTGTGTGTGTGTGTGTGTGCTGTGTAACATTTGTGCTATCAGGGATCATCTGGCCTGTGTAACATTTGTGCTATCAGGGATCAAGTGGCTAGAGGCCAGAGCAAAGGCTCACTGGTACAGGACCCCTACCATGGACGGAGAAAAGAACCGCCAATGAAGAAGGAAGAATACAGATGTTGGGATCATAAAATGGTGTGTCACCTAAACCCTTCTCCCACGATTCCCTGTGAAGAATCTTCCTTCTCCCACCCACACTCCAAGTTTTTGCAGCTTCCAGACTGTTTCCCGTTCCTGAGGAGAGGAACTTCAGTTAGGGGATGGGCAGGACCAGGCTCCTAGTGGGCAGAGGTCTGGGCCGGCAACTCTTGAGGTGCCGTGAGCAGAGAAGCCAAGGACCCCTCCTTGCCAGGGCCTCAGTGGGACTCTGAATTGTGAAGTCTGGAGATCACGGTCTTTCTTCCTTGTTGGAGAGCATCGGGTGCCTTCCCCACCTGTGGAATGTTCTAGAATCCTACAGTTGTGTCTGGAGCTTTAAAACAGTTGACTACCCCCTAGGCTGCTGCTTCCCAGTGGCCTCTGGCACACCACGTCCCTCCCTGGGTCTCAGTCTCTCTGTGTGTGCAAGGAACAGGCTCCATGACCAGGGGACAGACCCGAGCTTAAAAAACAAACAGAAAACCAAGGCAAAAAGACCAGGAACGAGAAGAGACCCCTCTGAGGAGGGGAGACATGGCGTACATGAACGGCTGTACGGCCTGACTGGCTCTGGTGGAGAAGTTCTGGTCTTCACCCTTCACATAAAATGAGCCGCCACACAGGGTGAGCAGCTAGCCTACTGCCACATTCCCCCGGGGGAGTCAGAAGCCGGACCCCAGGTCCGGTTCTCTGCCTCCCACAGATGTCACCTGTCAGCACCTACTCTTGGAGTTCTTTATCTCTGACCTCACTGAAGCTTGGGTGGCGTTCATCGCTGGGACTTCTGGGGGAACCAGCCAGGCAGGTGTCCCAACTCTGTCTGGCCATTCACTCCATCTTTTCCCCTTCCCACCGCATGCCTTGCTGCAACCACGGTGGCGTCCTGGGGGACACTGTTTAGACGTCAGTCTGATTTTTGATCACAGCAGTGTCTTCTGGAAATGCCCCTTCTGGGGCTGGGGACACACTTTGTCTGGACCCATCTCACCTGTTTCTCAAGTCAGACATAGGAGGAAGCCCACAGCCCCTCATAAAAGACTTTGCTTAGCCTGGCCTGTGCCTGGAACGTACTCCCCGACAGCTCCTTTGAATACAAACTCATCCTCTTGTCCCATTCCTGTCTCTGTGGGGTCCTTTATGACAGCCCTCCATCCCAGAAACATGCCCTCTAGGCTTCATGCTCCTCAGTCTGACCAGAATCCAGCCCCCGAGCCCCCATAGTGTCCCCAGCTCCTCTGATTCCTCTAGTCCTGAGAGCCACAGCCCACCAGATGACCACAGGAAGGTACCTGTCCATGCTGTCTGTATCGGGTGAAGGGGCAGGGTGCTGTGCGGGGGGCAGGGGAGCTTACCTCCCAACAGGTGTCACAGGTGCTCATCCTGGCCTGACACATCCTGGGGTCCTAGGACAATGCTTTTCAGCCAATCATTTTGCTAAACACTTCCTCACAGCCTTCCTTTTTAAAAATGCATTTTGTATGATAAACAACAACCAGGCAGAAAAACCAAAGGTACAGCGGAGTGGCCCACATCTGTAGGCTTAGTGTCCTGCAGCCCAGAGCTCCCTGCTAGGGCACTGGTTTTCTGGGGGTGGGAGTGGGAGTGGGAGACTGACCTGATCAATTTAGCAGATCCCAGTATGGCTGATCCCAGGAGTAAGGGGCCCAGTGTGCTCTCAGAGCTAAGGGCTCCTCCCAGGAGGAGACATAGCACAGTTGCAGGGAGATGAGGGACCAGGCAGAGCACAATGCAGATGTCGGGAAGTGGTAGTGTCGTCCTGGTGCCAGGAGCCTAGGGGTAAGTCACAGACCTCATGGTGGCTTTGAAGAAAATGGCCTGCCTGCAGTGCCCCTGGCTGGTGAGGGAGGGAAGCCAGAGCAAAATGCCTCAGCCTAGGCAGTACACCAGGCAGGGCAAGTCCTCTGTGGGTGTTTCCTTGCAGCACTTGGCTTTGTGACCAATGGTGTCACTTGTAAGGGGCACAGGTGTGGGTGTTCCCAGTAGCCAAGTGCAATCTCTTACAGCTCCTCTGTCCTTGGGCTGCGGGACCAGCTAGTCTCTCCCACAGGTCACCAGGTTCTTGCTCCCTATAGAACCCAGACTGATGGCCAGTCTGAATGTGTCCCTCTGTTTCTTTTTTGCTACCTGTGCCATCTGTGAGGTGGCTAGAAGGGCATCTAAAGCCCTGCTCCCAGCAGGGACCTATGCCAGTTTTGTCCGGGAGGCAGTGGGCGCAGCCCAGCTGGCAGCCTGCTGTCTAGAGATGCGAGTGTTGGTGGAGCTCGGCCCCTGGGCTGGGGGCTTCGGGCCTGACCTGTTGCTGACCCTGGTCTTTCTGCTTTTCCTGGTCCATGGAGTCACCTTTGATGGGGCCTCCGCCAACCCCACTGTGGCCCTGCAGGAGTTCCTCATGGTGAAGGACTCGCTGCCCAACACTTTGCTGAAACTGTCAGCCCAGGTGCTGGGTGCACAGGCTGCCTGTGCCCTGACCCGGCGCTGCTGGGCCTGGGAGCTCAGCGAACTACACTTACTGCAGAGCCTCATGGCTGTACACTGCAGCTCGACCCTGCGTACATCAGTGTTGCAGGGCATGCTGCTGGAGGGCGCCTGCACCTTCTTCTTCCACCTGAGCCTCCTTCACCTGCAGCACAGCCTTCTTGTCTACAGGGTGCCTGCCCTGGCCCTGCTGGTCACTCTCATGGCCTACACAGGTAAACTTGCTCCCCTCTCTGCTAGACCTAGCAGGATCCCAACCACGCTGGCCAAGGGGCCTACAAGTCCTTGGAGACCGGGATAGCCACTTCTTGGGGCCCTCATAGGAGGACAGAGGCTAGAAGGCTAGACCTGGGGTTGAGTGTATGAATCCCTGTCTGTATATCTCTCCCTGATTCCCAGCAGTTGGAATAGCTACGTATTTAAAAACTTGGTCCTGGCCATGCTCTGGAAGTCCCCAAGTCCTCCAACACCCCATAAAAGGGGGCTATGAGTTCTCTCTTCCCGGCTCCTTCCACCCTCCTCACTCAGTCCTGAAACAGCAGCAGCCTCTCATGCCTGTTGATTTCTGACCCTGGATGGGCTGGCGTCTTGACTGGGCTCTTCGGGGCTGCTCTGGGCCCAGGTCAGGCTGACTCAAGGCCCACGCTCTGATTTTGCTTCCCAGGACTCATTAGCCCACCTCGAGGGAGGCATCCCTAGATGATAATCCTAGGGCAGGGAGCATTGCAGGCTACCGGCTTGCTGCTCCTCAGAGCCATGGACTCTCTAGATGTTGCACTATGCAAAAGCAAAGGTCTTCCGGGGCTTGTTCCAAGAGCCAAGAGCCCAGAAAACAGAAACAGCACAAGTCGATGCTGAGCCAACCCAGCACAAGACTTGGTGACTCGTACTAGCAAGACCATGGGAAGAACCTCCAGCACCTTGCTGTGATGGGATAAACTGAGGCCCGATAGGCAGAGAACACAGGACGGTGATGGTTTCCAGCAGACTGAATAGGAGCAGCTGTATCCTACCCTAAGGGCCAGGGTTCCCAACTCCCACAGCCAAGTTGCCTGTGCCAGGCACCTAGGTCTAGGTTCCCACACCACTTGCTTTCCCTGAGGCCCAGGATCCCTTCTGCCTGCCTCGTGCCATTGTCCAGCTTCCTGGCATGGCCTGAAAGATAGTAGCTGGCTCAGTTGCTCCCCCTCACCCGGCTTCTCCTCCGTGGCTCCTTAGCCATCGACTCCTCTGCAGTCCTCCCAAAGCCTGCGAGTGACATCTCTGCCACTGTTTTAGCTCACCTTCTGTGTCTCAATATTGCCTTCTACCCCTCTTCCTCTCTTCTCTCCTTACTTGTTTTTTTGTCTCCCCTCTCTGGCTTTCCTCTCTCTGTGTGTCTCCGTTTCTCTCCTCCCCCAGCTTCCCCCCTGTATCCTTTGCCATCTCTCCCCACATCCCTCTGGACCACCTCCCAGAAGGCAGAGGTGTTGGATGCAGGAGTCCCAGGGAGAGGTGTGGAGTAAAGTGTCAGACATTCCTGGTGAGAACCTGGTCCCAGCCCCTCTCCTGCGACCTTTGGCCTTGGCAGGACTGCCAGCATACAACAGGGAGGGCAGCTGTCCCAAAGTCCCTCGTGCCAAGATCCCAGTAACCTGACTAGCCTAGCACTGTGGTCTCAGGGGTAGTTCTTTCCCTGGCCTGTCCGTCCAGGCCACTTCAGGCAGAGCTAGCCCACAAGAACTCCATGCCTCTGTCCACAGCCGGGCCCTACACATCTGCCTTCTTCAATCCTGCCCTGGCTGCCTCTGTCACATTCCACTGCGCCGGGAACACCTTGCTGGAGTATGCCCACGTGTACTGCCTGGGTCCTGTGGCAGGTAAACAGTGGGAGCAGGGCTGGCCTGGGTAGTGTCTGTGGGCAGGGGAGTAGACCCAGACACTCAGGGGATTGCTGGTTACAGATTCACAATGCGGCCATCTTTCCTAGCTCCCTTGGGTCATGGTGGGGGTGGCTGGAGTGGGGGTGGGGCAACAAGGGTTTCAGACCTGTTCTCTTAACCTCTGAAGTGTGGACAGTTGGAGGAAGTGACTTAAGATGGGCGTGTCTCCTCTTGAACCATCAAGGGAGTAGGGTAGTGTTAGGTGGAGAGTGGGGTACGGAGACTTGGACCTTCTGAGGGCTCTTCATGGGAAGAAGGGACAGGCTGCAGTAGGTTCCCTTGTATCCAGGGTTCCCTTCCCAATGTGCCTTCACACACCCAGTTAAAGCTGCTTTGCGGAGTGCTGGTACCATGGAGCCTCAGGGGCACACAGGCCCTGGATGACCCCATGTCCTTCTGGGCTGCAGACCTGGGTGGCTCAGGGCCTGCAGCTCATAGTAGATCTGCCCTGGGATTCCTTGAAGCACAGAGGGGACTCCCCTCCAGTCCCCCAAGGTTTGAAAGAGAAACAGCAGTGAAGTCCCTGGACCTCAGTGAGCCAGAGAAAGCTACCAGATGTCTCTAGTTACAGGATCTGGACAAATCTTGGGGGTTGGCATTTGTGACCTAGGGAGAGGCCACTCCTCCCTGGCACTGGGCCCAGGCACTAGATTCTGCCTCCTCACTGACCATGAGTTTACCAGATGGCTGAGGTCCACTGGAATCTTGGAAGCTCTCCACTCCTTCCAGGGTCACATTTGGCCGGAACCAGGACAGAGCTGCGACCTGAGAGGAACAGAGAGGGAAGCCCCAGTTCTCCCCACCAACACAAGTCTGGGACGATGACTGAGATGGTCTTGCAATCTGGAACCTGGGTTCTGGGAATGCGAGAGGAAAGATAATCTCTGCCCCACATACCCTACCCCCATGGGCCACTCTTCTGTGGACTGCTTCCTATTTATCCCCCTGTCTCCAAATATGGACTGCGGGGCTCCTCTGTGGTTTTACAGCTTTAATTGATTTGTGTGTAGGTGTATGTACATGTGTGTACACGTGTTCACATATGTGAGTATGTATGTAGATACACAGGCATGTGAAAGCTGGAGGTCAACCCTGGGTGTCTTCCTCGGGCACTATCCATCTTGTTGTTGCTGTTGTTGTTATTGTTGTTGTTGTTGCTGCTGTTGTTGGAGAGTGAGCTCTCAGGTTAGACAAGATGGGCTGACCAGCAAGCCCCAGAGAACCTCTGCCTCTTCCTCCTCCATGCTGGGATTGCAAATACGAGCCATTGTGCATCGATGTTTTTGGGGTAGGGGTTGCTTGGAGACAGGGTCTCTCCTTATAGCCCTGGCTGTCCAGAACTCTTTTTGTTGTTGTTGTTTTGTTTTGTTTTTCCAAGACAAAGTTTCTCTGGATAGCCCTGGCTGTCCTGGAACTCACTCTGTAGACCAGGCTGGCTTCAAACTCAGAAATCCACCTGCCCCTGCTTCCCAAGTGCTGGGATTAAAGGCATGTGCCACCACTGCCCAGCTGTCTCAGAACTCTTTATGTAGATCATGCTGGCCTCGAACTCACCGAGGTCTGCCTGCCTCTGTCTCCCAAGTGCTGGGATTAAAGCACCACTCTACCTGCCTTGTCAGGCTTCTTATACACAGGTGCTAGAGATCAAACTCAGATGCTCGTCCTTGTGAGACAAGATGGGCTGAGCCCTCTCTTCAAGCCTAACATTTCAGTTTTTGGCCTAACTTTGGGTAGGCTGCCCCCGTGCTCATCCCTCATGATGTGGGGTTTACTTCTGACCTGGTCAGCCTGCACTTGTGCCCCCCCCCCCC
>JADRCD010124940.1:3140-15550 GCA_019843815.1 Montemys delectorum
TCCTCCTCCTCCTCCTCCTCCTCCTCCTCCTCATCATCATCATCATCATCATCAGCAGCAGCAGCAGCAGCAGTTATCTCAAGTCTTTCATGCAAATAAGGAATTCATACTCTCAAAGAGCACCAGGGCCCCATAGACAAGTGTCAGGTTCTCCATGCAAATGAGGGATTCAAGCTCAAACTCACTGATAATCTGCTCCTCCTGACCAGGGGTGTCCTAGCTCAGATCTGGGTGGACAGCCCATAGATCAATCAATCCCTGAAAACTAAGCCAGGGCAGGTGCTCAGGGGCCTTGCCCTCATTTGCTTCTGATGTGTTCATAGCTATTGTAGGTTTAGTTCTAGGACTGGGTGTGGGCTCTGGATCCTCATTTGTCTTGCTTTACAGACAGGATCCCTGTGGACTCCTTTCTCCATATCTGCCAGTTCTGTCCCTCTCTGAGGTAGTCTCCACTGGGTTCAGTCTGGGCCTGGCTAGGAGGACAGCACGGCTGCCTGCCAGGGGACAGATTCTTTTTTTTTTTTTTTTTTTTTTTTGGCTTTTTTGAGACAGGGTTTCTCTGTATAGCCCTGGCTGTCCTGGTACTCACTCTGTAGACCAGGCTGGCCTCGAAGTCAGCAATCTGCCTGCCTCTGCCTCCCAAGTGCTGGGATTAAAGGCGTGTGCCACCACCGCCCCGGCAAGGGGACGGATTCTTGCCATCAGTCTCCATCTTCCTTAGCACAGTGCAAAAGATAAGGCACTTCTTTTCATGACTGGCTAGGGATGGCTGGTTCTTTTTTTATTTATTTACATTTCAAATGTTATCCTCCTTCCAAGTTCCCCCTCCACAGACCTCCTATCCCCTCCCCCTCCTCCTGCCTCTATGAGGGTGCTCCCCACGTGCCTGCCCACTCCTGCCTCAGCGCCTTAACATTCTCCTACCCTGATACATTTGGTAAGGCTTTTTCTGAAAAGATGGATCAAGGCAGAGACTCCTCTGGAAGCAGGGGAGAAGGAGCTGAGTGGTTTACTACTTCACAGCTTATTTATTTATTTTGATTGCTCACACGTTTGAGGACTTTTCAATTTATTTTATGTGTGAATATAGGTTTATGTACAGATACGTGCATATGTGTATGTATGTAGAAGCCAGAGGTTGCTAAATGTCTTTCTCAATTCCTTTTTCACTGAGTGATCTTATTTATTGTGTTCCTAGAAACCATTTAATATATAAAATGCACAGGGAAAAATGGACACATCTAACTAGCTACGAGGATCAAAGTAGAGTGCAGGCAAGGACCATAGTGCGAGGTCCCAGAGCACTTGGGGAGGTGTAGAGTCAGCCCCCTGGAACTGGTGGGTTCAGATTCTTGACTTCTGCTTCACAGTGTTCCAACAGCAGATTGGCCCCCTCTTTGAAGCCCAAGGAACTTCCACTGCTGACTGATCCCTGCATGTAAATTTGGGAAGAAGAATTTTCGAGACACCACGCCTCTCTCACCTAAATGCTTATTGATTAAGGGTATCTGTTTGGAGTTCACCAGTTCTGCTGGGGTGGATGGCTAGTGAGCACTAGTATTCCCAGTGTTGCTGTTGCAGGTCTACACAGTCAAATGCAGCTTTCTATGTGGGTGCTGGGAGTCCAGTCTTAGCTCTTTGTGCTAGCACAGTGGCTGCCTTCATCCTTGCAGGTCCCGCCTCTGTAGCTGCTAGCCCTTAAGCCTACTCTGATATTTCTCCTGCTGAATGTGTTCTCAGAGCCCCTCATTTAGAGAGTCCCTTCCCTTCCTTCCACCTTCTAGCCTCCCTCAGTTGGGCTGTGTAGCTTTACCGGGGTGCATGGTACATTGTGGTACTTGGGTAACCTACTATGAGCTCTACTCTCTGGGGGGTGCAAAGCACTCAGGGCCGTGGTGTATTAGAACTGGGTCATTTGGAACTGCATGTGATTTACAGTTTTTGTGAACCAGTGGTGTGCAACTGGCAGTCTGAAGTCAGCTGAGGTTGGAGTTTTTACATTGAGCTCTTTAGATTAAGACCTTGGGTCAGAGGTGGATTCTCAATAAATTCTTCCCAACACACTGCCAGCGAAGGAAATGCAGGACTCAGACCAGCCCTTGGAGGGACTTCTTTTTAGGCTCCCAGAGGCCCCTCATATTTCCAACACCATCCAGGGACCCATTGCCCTAGTTTAAAGCAACTACTTCTGTGAGTATTGGCCACTCTGGCAGACAGGGTGGCAGTGCAGTGCTTAGAAGAGTCATCCTCGGTAGAGTTAGCACTCTATAAAAAAAAAAAAAGAAAAAAGATTTGTCCTTGCTGGGTGTGGTGGCACAAGCCTTTAATCCCAGCACTCAGGAGGCAGAGGCAGTTGGATCTCTGTGAGTTGGAGTCCAGCCTGGTCTACAAAGCCACAGGACAGCCAGGGCAGTTATACAGAGAAACCCTGTCTTGAAAAAAAAATTATTTTAATTTTATGTACATGGGTGACTTTGTCTGCTTGTATGTCTGTGTATCATGTGCATGCAATATCTGTGGAGGTCAGAGGTGATGTTAGATTCCTTGCAGCTGGAGTTACAGATGGCTGTAAGCTGCCATGAAGGTGCTGGGAATTGAACCTGGGTCTTCTGAAAGAACAGCCATTGCTGTTAACTGCGGAGCCATCTTTCCAGACCCAAAGAGCTCCTTTCTTTAAAAGTTAAAAAAAAAAATCTCCCTTTTTTAATGTGTATTATGTGTATGTGGTATGTGTGCATATGTATGTTCAGGTATATGCAGACACGTGTGCATGTGTGTATAGAGATCACAGATCAATGTGGAGACTCTTCCACGTTGCTCCTTTGAGCTGGGTCTCCTAATAATACTTAGAGTTGGCCAGCTCAAGATCCTCATCTCTACCTGCTGAGCCTGGGATAACAGGCCAGCCAATAAGCATCCCCTCCAGCGCTTATGGGGATGTGGAAATCCAACCTCTGGTCCTCCTGCTTGCTAGGCAAATGCTTTACCTGCTGTGCCATCTCTCCAGTCCCCCTTTTTTGGTTTTTAAAGACAGGGTCTTTCTAAGTTTCTGAGGTAGGCCTTTGCCTGTACTCCTTTTCTTTCTGCTTTCCAAGTGTTGGAATTATGCTATAGTGTTCAGCTAAAGAGATGTTGAGGATGTTAACGGCTAAGTCTTAAGATCCACAGGACCCAGAACATTTGCTGGGCTTGTTATTGGTCTTCAGTGAACTAGATGTAGGAGATAGAAATCTGTGGTCAGAAGACAAAAGAAAGGAGCGACGTATTCTGAGTGGCAAAGCCCTTGTCATCTGCCTGTTGCCTCCTGGAACCTCCATTCTGCCTCTAAATCTCTTTTGCATCCCTGAATGGCAGGAGAAGGCTTCAAGACATAAGCCTTATTCTCTTTGAGCAGCCTTCCCCAGTAGTCACTTTCCTTACTGGTGACTTGACTCTCAATTTAATTGGCCTTCCTTTAGTAGGGGTGAGCACATGGGTTAGTCCAGAGGCCCCAGTACTGAGGAATACTCTGGGGTGGATATTGATCAAGTTCCTTGTGAACCAAGTCCTGGCTACTCTCACCCCGGTGTGACTGGAGGCAACTGCTCTGGGGCAGAGCAGAGCAGCCGCATTCTTTGATGTGATGGCAGGGACAGTCTCAGGGTTCTGAGTCTGCTTGGAACTCTCTGCCAAGACTCCTCCTCTCCGTTCCTTGTTGTTAGATGGCAATCATATAAATCTAGATGTCAAACTGTCACTAATTTTCCAACTGAGACGTCTGGTCTTGGCACATCCTAAGTATGCAACTCTGGCTGAACTATTTTGACCTTTGTATCATAGAACCCTGGAAGTGCTGTGTATAAGTTTTGCTTTTTTTCTTCCTTCTAGAATTTTCTTTCCCCATTGCTGCCACCTTCTCATTAAAACACGTCACAACACAGCAAAACAAATATTTTAAAGACAAACCAAACAGCAACAGAAATCAAATCAAACCTCCCTTTCAAAGAGGGAACCCCAAACAACATCCTCACCCACACCTCAAAGGAAGCGAACCTGCTGCTTTCCAGAAAGTGATGGAAGCATGCTATTCAGAAAGCACTCAGCACATGAGTCACCTACCCACCCACTCCTTCATCTGTATGAAAATAGACCCGTCATCTGCTTCCATGTCTAGTTTCCTGCCCAGAAGTCATTATCTTCTGGTGGCACCAGAGGTAATTACTCCAAGGGACCATTCTGGCTGGCAGCAGGAAGTGCCAATTGGATGGAACGCCAGGCCTGTTAATACCTAGCCGTTCCAAGAGAGGGGAAGGCAAAGAGCTGGGCTGAGCTATAGGAAGAGGAGCCAATGACTGAGCTCACCCTCAGAGATGACAGACTGACAGACTTCAGGTTTTAGGTCTAGACAAGGTAATTGCCCTGCCTGAGGTCATCTCATGGATGGGTTTAGAGATGGCACAGGGATGGAGTGTGTCATGCTCAAAAGTGCCAGGCTATTGTCCTTGAAGTCCAGACACATTGAGATGGAAGGATTTGAATGGGACAGTTGACATAGTACCTGCAGAGGAGAGAGGACAATATCAGAGCCTTAGTGTATAGACTCCAACCCAAGTCCCCAGCCATTGCCTTGCTTCAGAGTAGAGTTCTCTCATCCTAGGAAGGGGCTGGATTAGATACATGGAAGTTGACACACTGTGACTCATGTGCTAAATATAGCCCAGTGCCTGCTTTGGTATCAGTGTTCATGTTTTAAAATGATCAAACCAAAAATAGCACTTCTATGGCCTGTGAAAGTGATGGGATTTTTGATAACCATAACCATTTTTGATAACCATAAGCAAAATTTTATTAGTGAACGATCATATAAATTGTCCTAGTTAGCTTCAACTATCAACTTGTCACAGCCTAGAGTCACCTGGAGAGGACTTGTCTAGCGCAGATTGGCCTGTGGGAGTCTCTGTAGGGGAATGTCTTGATTGGCCTTAGTTGATCCGGGAGGGCGCAGACCACTATGGGCAGTACCATACCTTTGGCCAGTGGTCCTTGGCTGCAATAGAAAGGGTATTAGCCTGCAAGAGAGCCAGCAAGTTTGGCTCTGCATAGTTTGGCTTCATGTTCCAACCCCGTCTTCTCTGAATGATGGACTATGAGCTATAAGCTGAAATAAACTTTTTCTTCCCTACACTGCCTTTGGTAAGACAGTTGTATTGCAGCAGCAGAGATCAAACTATGACATATGTTCTTTCCCAATGTCTGTGGTGGCTTTCGTTGACTGAGTGAGACAGTGGTGGTATGTGATGCCCAGGCAAGATCCTGGAAGCCATCACACTGTAGCCATGGTTCTGCATTTCTCTTTGAGGCTCCTCCCACTGCTCTCTCAGTATCCTTGTCTCCTTGTGAATTCTCCACCTGTTTCTCAGAGCTTATTTCTACCTCTAGTTGGCCTGGCTGGGGAAGTGGTAGTTAGATGCCCAAGGAAGGTTTGATGCCTGGGGTTTGAATGAGGCAGCAGGGATAGGGCAGGCTGGGAGGAACATTTCCCATCATTAAGATTATATCCCGCCAATCTAGTGTGATCTTGGCTTCAGTTACTGTCTGGGGTAGTCATGGTGTTGGAAAAGACTTGGGGTTGGATCAAAACACCAGGCTTTGTCTCCGGTTCTTCTGTGTCCCCAGCAGATATTTAGTGAAATGGTACCATGCCCCTAGAATCCACCCGTTAGAAACAGAACAAAGAATTCCATGGAGAGATAGTAAACCCTTAATTTACTTCCAGGAGAGTAGAAACAGCACCAAGAGGTCATGCCTTCCTAGTCCTAAGCAGGGAAGAGCTTTCTCCAAGGTTCTGGATCTGGCGAAGGCTCAGATTGCCTTTCCGCAATCCTACCTCATAGTCACCCCTAAGATGCTTGGCCAAGCTCCAGGCTTGAGGGTGCTTTAACCACTTTGCTCTACCATGATTACAACATCTTAGGCCTAAGATGCCCTTAAAAATGTGAGAAGCTGACTATGGAGATCGAGAAGCCATGTAAAAGCTTGCTTATGTGTGCAGTTGCTGTAACCCCAGTGCTGGACACAGGGTGGAGCAGACACCCTGGGGTTCTAGGACTTACTGAGTGGTCAGTCTAGCCAACTGGTAAGCTCCAAGTTCAGTGGGAGGCCCCATCTACACAATAAAGTGGAGAACAGAGGACGACAGCCAACTTTGACCTCTGGCCTCCGCATGAGCAAATATGTGCATGTACAGCACACACAAATGCACATATCCACATGAACACATACATATACCATATAAACACCACACATGTATGTGTGTAAGTGTGTGCATGCATTCACATGCAAATATACAGAGACAGAGAGAGAGAGAGAGAGAGAGAGAGAGAGAGAGAGAGAGAGAGAGAGAAACTCAATGTAAAGTTCTAATTGACAAACATGTTCTAGTGTTTTAAAAAAGCTTGAGACGGTAGTTCTCTGGTTCAAGGCTGAGAACTGAAGGGACTTTCTGTATGAATCTCTGATAAACAGATCTTCCCCACTGTGCTAGCATAGACCACTGTAGCCCACTGTGCTAGCATAGACTACTGTAGCCCTTTTGGTGTGTACATCTTAAGTGTGAGTTTGTGACTTCTTGTTTGAGTCCATCAGTCTCATAGGCAAAATGATTTGTGAATATTAATTCTAGCATTGTAGAACATTCAGGTGAGTCTTTTTTCCATACTTGCTGTCTCGTATCCCAAGCATCTCTGGAAATATCCCCATAAAGGCAAGCAGAAGTGTAGTTTACTTTACTGTAAGTTCCTGGGGACCCATCTTCAAGTCGATCCAGATGACCAGCAAGATGATGCCGATTTTAAGTTCTCAGGTACAGATTACTCTCTAAGTTATAGTGACTATAAACAATTATTCTCTTGCCCCCCCCCCCCATTTTTTTGTAGTTGTGAGACTCAAACTCAGGGCCTCAGATTGGACATTGTATGTAATCCTCGCACTTAGGAGGCTGAGGCAGGAGAATTGCTATAAGTTCAAGCTCAACTTGGGTTGTAGAATGAGACCCTACCTTATTCTTTCTCTTTCCACCAAAGCCCAGGGCCTCACACATATTAGACAAGTGCTCTACCACAGAACTACACCCTCAGCTTAGCCTTTGCGTTTTATTTGTTCAGATGGCTACAGGATCACTGTCTTAGTCAGGGTTTCTATTCTTGCACAAATATCATGACCAAGAAGCAATTTGGGGAGGAAAGGGTTTATTTGGCTTACTTCCACATGGCTGTTGATCACCAGAGGAAGTCAGGACTGGAACTCAAGCAGGTCAGGAAGCAGGAGCTGATGCAGAGGTCATGGAGAGATGTTCCTTACTGGCTTGCTCAGCCTGCTCTCTTATAGAACCCAAGACTTCCAGCCCAGGGATGGCACCACCCACAAGGGGCTCTACCCCCTTGATCACTGAGAAAATGCCCCACAGCTGGGTCTCATGGAGGCACTTCCCCAACTGAAACTCCCTTCTCTATGATAACTCCAGCCTGTGTCAAGTTGACACACAAAACTAGCCAGTACAATCACGGAATGCTATAGCATCCACCCAATAATTTTCTGTTTAGGCTCCATACTGATTTCCTATATTTACTTCATGGCTACTACCTGTGAAGGCCTGGGATTGACTCTGGGGAAACAAGAGAAGAAGCACACTAGGAGCTCAGTGCTAGATAAAAGAAGGAAATAAAGTAGTAATCTTATAAATGAGAGGAGGGATGGAGGGCAGAGTGAACCAGGAGTCAAGAGAGTGTTCATAAGATATGGTGCTGACCTGTTCTAATGGGCAGGGTTCCGTGCGACATGTTCAGCGTGGTGTGAAACCTAGGCATGGTATCTATGGACCTAGGGGCACGGCAAATGCATGGATTTGTTTTAAGGCAAGTCAGGGAGCAGAGGACAGAGGCTGGGAGGAAGGAAGCTTTGAGGGTAGAGGCAGTTGAGGGATGGTGAGAAGCTAAGCCAGGCAGACTCTGTGAGAGATGACCGAGGACAGGAAAACCATGGGTGTCAGCAAGGTAGCCCTGAGGCAGGGGTGGAGGCGGGTTTGCAGTTGTCTCTCTCTGTCTCTCTGTCTCTGTCTCTCTGTCTCTGTCTCTCTGACTCTGTCTCTCTCTCCGTCTCTCTGTATCTCTGTCTCTGTCTCTGTCTCTTTCTCTCTCTCCCCCTCTCTTTGTCTCTCTGGGGGCTGGCAGTGCCATTGTCTGAGATTGCATGGGAATCACTAGCTACAGCTTTAGAGGCGGGCAAGACACTTTCCCTTTCCTGTTCTGACTTTGATTTCAGATTTCCTGACAGTTATTGACTCAGATGACTTCAAGGTGAGAGCCAGGATGACCAGAGGGCAGTGGTGAGCTTCATTCTCCCCAGGAATGCTCACACTATGTTACAGGCCCTTCTCTCTGGCCTGGCTGGCTCTCTATACCTCTGGACACAGTTTTGGCATAGAATGTCTATGCGTCTCTGCACACTACTCTATCTGTGAATGTGGCTAACTAATTTAAATTTTCCTGGGAAATGCTTTGTTTTAATGCAGAGCCATGGTTTATCAATGCAAGTGCCATCCGTTCCAGGCAAAACAGTTGTTAACTGTACTGCACGAGTGTGAGGTGCTTGGGTGCTTGGTACCCACAGAACATTCCAGATGCCTGCGATGGTTAACCTCCACTATCAGCTTGATTGGAAAGCATCTAGACAATTCCACAATGCCCTCCTACCTCTATGCCCAGCCACCTCTAAAACCAAAAGCATGAGCCAAAAGAGATCCTCTCTGCCTTCCGTAAGGTATGTTCTTTCAGCCACAAGAAAATGGCTAGCTCACCAGCAGAAACACAGTTGCTGGATCGAAGTGCAGCTCTTAACTTAATGCACAATGAGTAAGGAAGTGTTTGGGGACTTGACTGCAGAGGGAAGGAGACCAAGGTAGTCTCCCTTAGTCCCCAGAACGATCAGGCCAGGGCATCTGGGCATGGAAGGGCAATGGTGTCAACATTGTGGTGGCTGCAGCCGGTTCGGCCAGCTCTTTTGGTGCTCAGGGATCCTCCACTTCACCTTGAGCACTCAATGACTCGAGTGAAGGAATGAATGAATAACACACAGCAAAGTGCCAGTCTGGGCTTTCCAGCCCTTAGACCACAGCTACTTCTAAATAGAAGTTCCTGGGGAGTACCCCTCCTCCCCGTCCTGCCATTGTAGGGCGCACTGCAGGAAGCCAAGGACATCGCTTCAGGGAAGGCTGCTTTTTCTCTTAAGAAACCTCAGGTCATTGAAACCAAATGGTTGTCTGTATCCTGAAATGGGGTCAGGCAGAGAAGGCGCGTGGGTGATTCGCTTCCTGTGCCTTGAATTTCCCCTACGCAGACCCCTGCACTCAGCACACCTCTCCTTGCCTCCCAGAGGAAGCACAAGAAAGCCTTCGGCCAATTTAAGTCCTAGAGCCAGATTTAGCAACCCCTCATGCCTCTCCTCTAAAGGTTAAACAGTTCCCACAGGGTAACTGAAAACAGCAGGGGTTTTCTTTCTTTCTTTCTTTTCTTTCTTTCTTTCTTTCTTTCTTTCTTTCTTTCTTTCTTTCTTTCTTCTTCTACTTCTTCTTCTTCTTCTTCTTTTTTTTTTGTCCTTAACTTCAGCACTTCTGGTAAATCTCTGATCCAGCATCTAGTGGTTAACCACTGATACAGGAAGTGACATTTAACGTTTTTATCACTCATCCAGAAATGGAAGAACAAGGCAAGTCTGTGTTTAGGGAAGATGGATGGCTGCCCACCATCTTCATCTTAAAGGCACATCCCCTCTTTTCCTGATTGCTGGGCTGATAGGCAGCATTTCCCTCCAGCCTGCTTGCTTCTCTGTTGGGGTGCAGCGGGAAGGGGGGCTCCAGGAGGGCAGTGAAGGCCTTGCTGTTCTGGATGGGAACAGCCTTGTTGGCTGTTGATAGGGGAGAAATGGATGGGACTTGGTTCCCCTTTCTCAGGAGCCGTTGCATGTCGGGACAGGCAGGAAGGAAATGAGCTGGGATGCCTGTGTCCCAGGCGCATGGTACTGCAGACTCAGCCTGGGGTGGCTGAATGCCGGAAGCCACCTGGCCAGCTGAGGCTTGGAACAAAATCCTGCTGGCCATGGCAAGGACATGGCAAGTCACCTGAGGCCTCGTCAACCCTGCCAAGATGCTCCGTGACTCTTAAAGCTACTGTTGGACACGGCAAGCCGGCAAGCTGCGGCTGGGGCCAATGCACCCAGGTTAACTAAGCAGTTAAGCTCTGCCACTGAAGGCTTCCCTGTCTGCTGTGTTGGGAATAAGGGGTTTTCAGTGTAGCTTCTAGGTAAATCCCTGCTAACAAGGGCGACAGCGACAATAGCAAACACTCTGAGCTCTCTGGCAGGGAGAGTCTAGGAGAGTCTGCACTTACCACCTTTCCCAGCCCAGCATCTAGAGCTGGTAAGCGCCACAGCCAGGATTGACTCCACGCTGCTGGAGCCTCAGGTCTGCAATCCTGTCCTGGAAATAGCAGATAGGAATGGCGGCCTTAGGCCTCACCTCCCTGCCCAGGCTTTGCCCCGCCCACTGGGGGGTCCTGAGGACAGCAGGAAGCTTATGTGGGAACCCTGCTGCTGGAGGGTATGGGTGCATTAGACATGGCAGTGTTGGCAAAGACCCCCGTCTTCCCGTATTTATCAGGGTGATGGATTCTTGGAGAAATTCCCCCTTCTTCTGGCAGAAAATGACACGATACCATTATGAAAAAAAAAAAAAGTCACTGGGTTACAAAATTGTCCTTTCTTTTCTTGCCACCCCTGAATCCGAACACATGGATTCTTGGCCCTGTCAACACTAGGAGGCAGTGAGGCCGTGGGCCTGCTCTATCACTGATGTAGGTAGGTGCCCCAGGGTCAGCAGATGTTCACCATGAGGCCAGCTGGTCCTGTGAATTAAGTCACCTCTGGATTTCTGCTCTGCCTTGCTCTGGGGAGGATTTGAAGTGACACAGTACTTGTGGTCTCTTGGAACCTCAGTTTGTCTATCCAAATTCGCACTTTTCTCCATGAGAGGGAAGGCACGGGTGACTTCAGTGTGTTCCTGAAAGGACAGAGTTGCATGCGGGTGTCACGTGCCCTGGGCTGCAGGCACCAGTGGTGGTAGGACTTTGTGCTGGAAGTAGGTAAGAGTCAAGAGTGAGATTGTGGTGGTCTTTAGTTCAAGCTGCTTCTCCAGCACATGCCTTCTCCCCACAGAGATTTTTATCTGACAGACCAAAGTGGAACAAACAACAAAGCAAACTGAGCAGCTTCCTGTGCCAGAGGACACAAAAGTACCCCACATCTTGAAGAAACTTTGGTCTGCTCACTGGTGCCAACGCCTGGCTTCCCAGAGCTGGGAACTTAGAAAACAGTTATGACCAGGTCCACTTTAGAAACCAGCGCAGGCATTAACATGTGAGTGTGCATGCATGCATGTATGTGTGTGTGTGTGTGTGTGTGTGTGTGTGTGTGTATACGGATGCGTAAGTGCATGTGTATGAGTGCTTGCACATGTGTGTTCCTGTGTATGTGTGTGTGTGTGTGTGCCTGTATGTGTATGTACCCATGCCTGTGTATGTGCAAAGGCCAGAGGAGAACATCTTTACAGTATTCCCTTGAAGAAGGCAATTCCACAGGAGCTCAGAACGCTTAAGCTAACTGATGTCCAGTGGGCCCCAGCGACACATCCATCTCCCTCACCTGCAGCATTAGGCTTGCTGTAGCTACACATGTCCAACTTCTTTGTGGGTGCCAGGGATCTGAACTCAGATCCTCATGCTTGTGCAGCAAAAGTGCTCTTACCCACCAAGTCACAGCTCCAGCATTTTTATAAGGTAGAGAGCCTCCTTTATTTATTTATTTATTTATCTATCTATCTATCTATCTATCTATCGATTGATTGATTGGATTTTTTGAGACAGGGTTTCTCTGTGTAGCCCTGGCTGTCCTGGAACTCACTGTGTAGACCAGGCTGGCCTCAAATTCAGAAATCTGCCTGCTTCTGCCTCCCAAGTACTAGGATTAAAGGCGTGTGCCACCTTCTATTTAGATGAAGACAGATAAGTTAAACTCCTCCCCCCCCCCACAAACACACATGCACGCATACACACATACAGACACACACACACACACACACACACAATACACCACCATGCAGAAAATTATAGGCTCTGCTTTTGGTAATTACAGGTTGCTATGGATGCACAGAGGTAGAGCCACTTAGCCCAGCCCAGGAAGAGCTGGTGCGGGAGGAAACATCTCAGATGAGACTTCAAGATGAACTAGGTGAGTCAGTAGAGAAGGCGCTGTGGTGAAGGGAGGTGAAGTTAGGAAGGCTGTGCGATTGCGGTGGGTAGGAGTCAGGGCATGCTTTGCTGCCC
>JADRCD010124952.1:0-23194 GCA_019843815.1 Montemys delectorum
TGGCTCACAACCACCCGTAATGAGATCGGACACCCTCTTCTGGCGCTTCTGAAGACAACTGCAGTAAATTACGCTCGAGTGAGCATTGCCGGAGTGATCCGGGCAGGAGTGATCCAGGCAGGAGTGAGGGGCAAGAGTGAGCGGGGCAGGAGTGAGCAGGGCCGGCAGAGGTCCTGAGATCAGAACAGCCACACACATGATGGCTCATGGCCATCTGTACAGCTACAGTGTACTCATACACATAAAAAAATAATAATGGAACTTAAAAAAAAAAAGATTACACAGTTTGGCAGGTTAAGCTGCAATTGTTTCAAGACAAAAGATAACCTACACTCAATAATAAAGCATTGCCTTAGAAGATGGAGAAACTGCCATTAGAAACTCTACATTTTGAAGATCAGAGGTTTATCCTGTTTTAACTTACTCCAAAGTGGTTTTTATATAGATCTACTTAAGACAAGGTATCTTTACTTCTTGTTCAATTTATGTTACAAGTGATAAATATAAACTGTGCGTTACCCCCAGTATGAGCCACTGCTAATGACCCAACTAAGAGAAGAGAGGAGGAAGAGACATTTCTCTTCATGGTTTGTGAGTAGAATAAACATCAGATTATAAAGTAATTCAGGTTATAAAATAATGAGAGTGATGCTCAGAGTATAAGAATAGAGACACGGAAAGCCTTGGAGTACCAGTTACTGTCATATCAGAAGCAGAAATCATACAACTCACTGCTATTGAAGACTCTTTGGTGAATATTAACATATCTAAATGGCACATAGAAATGGGAAGAATTCAAAAGAAATTCTTTAAATGGGAATACTTTAATTTCGAGTAATATGTAAGTTATTTATATTAGGAAAAGTCAGACAGAAGACTCACCAGACAACAAGAGAAAAAAATCTCAAAATACATAAAAAATAATAGAAGGCTACTAACAGAGTAGCATTATGAGGCTTCAGGGGAGAGATTAGACATGAATTCCCCTAAATGTGCTTCTGTAAAAATGGTGATTAGAGCTGGCAAGTTGACAATAATTGAAAATTGAGAATGACCTGTAAAAATAGTTTGCTTAGCAAAAATCTTGACCTATTGAGTTTGGTCATATTTATACAGATTCCAATTTCTGTAATTGATATGCTGATAAAATATACTGAAAAGCTTTCCCTTGGAACAATGACGTACTTAAGGATATAGGTTCTACTAGGCACTCTTATTTGTAGAAGCCATATAGATTGCATTTTTTAAGAAGAAAAATGTCATTGTAGGGAAAGATGAAAGATATACTTCTATTCTTATATGAAAGGATTCATAATTTAAGTTTTAGAAAGTGAAAACTAAATGAATTAAAATTGTTTTGTATTATCAAATGTTTTATCTTCTTAGTAAAAATAAACAGAAATTACATTTTCCAATAATGAAGAGCATATTACTAGTATTCAAATTAACTAAGGTGAATAAAAACACAGAAAAATAGTAGATAATATATATGTTTAAAATAATTATATTTCAAGGGAAAATATTTGAGTTATGGAGCCATACTTTAGCATAATAACTGCTCACTATGAATGTCCTCTGATATTTATTGTCACAATATTAATCATGATGAACTCATTTAGTATTAATATGCATGTCATAACTAGTTCTTTGGGATTTCACCAGAGATTCTAGCAGTGATTAATTGCACAATTATTTTAAAGGGTTAGCAATTTTCATAATACCTCTTCCCTGACAAAGACATTTGAGTTGCATTTTGGCAAGTATAGAGTGTAACAGGTACATTTGTCTCCTATTCATGGAGGCACGATTAATCCTTTAGTTTGTATAATGAAGCTACTTGAACTCTTTCTTAGCTATGTTCATTCATAAGATCTCTATACCCAATTAAAATACAATCTTTTAAAAATAAATATTTTATCATGGAAAAATATGGAGAAATGCACATGGTATTTTTTGTAAAGAAAAAAAAAAAAGCAACCAAAACTTTAGTTTACCACTAACAGCAAAAAGTGAATGAAAAACTGTTAACAAACTAAATAAAATTTTAACAATGTGAAATGGATTGTTTCTCTGAATTTACAATATAATAAGGTCTGACTCACAGGAAATGTGGTATAAAATTTTAGAGCATTTTCTCTAGATTTGGGAAAAGAGAACATGAGTAACAGATCTATCTATGCAATTTAGTACCATGCTATTTTAGTGTCTTCAAGTTATATGGTACATACAGACATATCTAAAGTATTATTTTATAGTATGAACTTATTTTATTACAGACTATACTATTTATTTTTCTGCTAATAATTTCCCTCTAAAAGTTACAAACTATTCAGCAATTCTAATTCTAAAAGAAAATAAGAATAATACTGGCTATGTAACTACATCATATCTCTTCCCTATGCTTTCTGTCTTCCGTCTCCTACTGACCTTACCACAAGCAATTACACACGTGAGAAAGCACCCTATCACACACATGAGAAAGCACCCTATCACACACATGAGAAAGCACCCTATCACACACATGAGGACACTGTTTCACCATATTTAAGTATCATTCCTCTAGTATTTGTTATCAAATTCCCAAACGAAAGTTCAGAATATAATCCAATTCTTCAAGGAAGAAAGCCTCTATACTAAAATTATAAATATTTGTATGTTTTTATTATATTTGATTAAATTTCAATCCATTATCATGTAACTTACAATTTTAAATGAACTTTGACTCATTAAAGAGCAACCAGTATTATTTTAAAATATTCTTTGTGTATTTTTAAAAGTTCATCTGAAATTCACACATTTTATGGTAAACAAATATTAATTTATACAAGTTTACAAGAAAAATGTAAAAAGAATACATTACAAAGGACATTGATCACAGAGGAATAGTAATGTATTTAAAGAATGAGAAGAGTAGTAATATTATAAATGTAGTATCAATAGCTACAGCAAGACATATAGTCTTGCAAAATAATAGTCATACCTCAATATACAAAAAAATCATTTTTTACTTTGAAATTGATTTTTATTTGTAAAAAGTGATTAGAAAACAATTCTGTAGTGCCTTAAGAGATGGTTCAGGAATTAAGAGCACTGACTGTTTTCTCAGAAGACTAGTCAGTTCTCAGTCCCTATATGCTGGCTCACACCCATTTGTACTGCAAACCAACAAATCCACCATATGCTTTGGCCTTTCGTGGGCAATGTACACATGTGGCTCACAGACATATGTGCAAAATGATAGAACTTTAAAAACTACTAGCACTTTTACATAGTCTTTGTTTTACTTTTAGTTTTCTCCCCCCCCCAAAATTGGAGAGCTATTTAAAAACCAATGTACATGGCAAAAATAAGTTTCTATTTATAGAATTATAATGACGATATAATATTTTTTAATATTTTTATTAGATATTTTCTTTATTTACATGTAAATTTCTCTTTCCCAGTTTCCCCTCCAAAAAACAAACAAACAAACAAACAAAAACGACAAGAACAAACCCCTGTTGCCTATTAGCCCAGAAGTTTAGAATACAGGAAGAACAACCCACAAACCACAAGAAAATTAAGAAGAAGGAAGACCGAAAGGTGGACATTTCATTCCTTCTTAAAAGGGGGAACGATGATATAATATTTAAGTGAGTTTTTAGTTATTTTTACATATGTTTTTTGTACATCAATCTAAATGTTTGATATTATGACTGGATAAGAGATATAAGAGTAGTTTCAGAATTCCTTTGAAAAGTTTCTCAAGGGCAAAATATCATATGTTCATTTCCTAAATCAACAATTTTTTCATTAGAGTCCCACCTCTTTACAGCCATGAGTTGCTTTCACTAGACTTCAAGGTAATTTGGTCCGCCTTATTTAATTTAACTGCTGTCTTCATTCTAATTCTTCTAAAATACCTTATATTTTCATTAACTCTTCATCAATATATACTACTATAATTAAATTCTAAAGTGCATATATTCCCAGATCAATTTTCTGACAATCAAACTTACAGAGAACCAAAATCATGCATAAATATATTTATTTATGTTGAAAATATAACATTATAAAATTAAGCAATTTTATTATGGATGGAGAGAGAAAGAAATCTTTATTAACAAATAATGTTCATTATTAAAATATTTCTTATATGCACAGTAGCATTCCAACAGGGTTACATGCATTGCTTCTTTCACAACATACCAGAAAATCATTAGATATTCTGCTTCCTTGAACTTATATATGATAAGATATAAGATACGTATGAGCAGGTTGTCAACTTTCCAGATTGAATGACCCTTGTACCCAGGCAATACACTCAGTCAGCCATACACCAAGGCTCAAGACAAAACAAGGGGAGAAAATGGACTGTTACAATAGAAGGACTAAGTCATACAACACTTTCTTTTACTATTTGCGATTCTTTAAATTGCTATTATCGCTTCTAGAATCTATGCTACTATGAGAATAATCAAGCTTATTGCCACAATGTGTTTTAAAGATGACTGCCTTTTTTGGAATGTTATTAATGTAGTTGAGAAATGGATGTAGTACAGAGAATTGGCAGAGGAAAAAAAAATCCAAAAACAAAGCTCTTGTCTGCAGATGCACTGATGCACTTAAATGTGATCCGCATAAACAAAATGCCTTCTTTTGAGTAGACAAGCATATCTGCGTTCTTAGTGTAAAGCTGATTGGAGGTTGGCAAGCTTTCTACACTTCTTTGATTTCAGTATTTTTGGTTGAATCTGAAAATGTTAATCTTCCTGAATTGGCTAAAGTTATTATGAGAAATGTCATTTTGAATGTTTAAAGGTATTTATTAGTAATGTTTAAGGGAAAATAATGTGACATTTTATCATATTCAATGATCTGTTTAATATTTTTGTATTTTATGTAAATTTTCAGTTATTCCAAAATGACTAAGAGATAAGTGGGTGGGGATGAAGTTTGGATTTTGAAGGAACTGACAGAGGAGTGATTATAACGAAAATACAATGTAGAAAATTCTCAGGGAACTATGAATAAAGAAGAAGAAGAAAAACATTAGAAGGGAAACCAAACTGTCATGTCATTTACAAAATGCATAGCACGGATTATTATTACATTCATAACACTCATTGACTACTACATTTTTATTTATGTAAAGCAGTTCAACAACCCATAATTTTAATGGTGATGAGATGATTATATTAGAATTTTATTCTAAATAAAGACAAGTATCATGTCATATTTGATACTTTTAACTTGGTATCATTATTTTGATCAAGGTAAAATAGAAAATAAATAAATTTAATATATTTTGATTTGTTTGATAGTTGGTTTGTTGTTAATGGACATATTTAAAATTATTTATAGCCCTTAACCTCTCTCTCTCTCTCTCTCTCTCTCTCTCACACACACACACAGCTTAAACAGGGTAGAAGTATGTAAGAAAAGCACTATACTTTAAATGTTTTGAATATATTATTTCTTTCAATCATTTGTTTGTGTCAAGTACAAATATATTAAGTATGCATTGATGTCTTTTTAACTCATTTTGTATGATGATAATTCCTATGCGTAAAAATGTGTGAATATTTGCCAAATCATCCAAATATGTGTTTCCTGTTTTTACCATCTACTTGTATAATCATATAGTTATATTAGCAGGTATTATTGGTGTAATATATTTAAAAACATTAAAGGAGGAGAGATGTGGAATGCTGCCATTTGGACAATCAGGACCCCTGCACATGTAAACTTACTGCAGCTGTGGTTACCCACATAAGAGAAGTAAGTCAACATTTCAGTATGAATGAAGGAGAAGCATTTTAATTCCTGTCATTCTGTTATTTTCATGAGTTTTATTACATTATTTGGATTAAGTGTTTGGATTTTTTTCCTGTGGCTTCTTGGGATTATTTTTACTTTCTCTTTAGATATAAATATTCCTTAGAGCTGACTTAGTGGTGCTAAATTGCTTAATTTTTTATTGGTTATTTTAATTATTTACATTTCAAATGTTAGCCCCCTGCTGTTTCCCCTCCACAAGTCTTCATCCCCTCCTCCCAACTCCCAGCCTCTATGAGAGTGCTCCCCCACCTGCCTACCCACTCATTCCTTCAGCTGTCTAGCGTTCTGTTCCGCTATCCTGAGTCATTAAGCCTCCACAGAACCAAGGGGCTCTCCTCTCAGTGATATCAGATAAGTCAAACCTCTGCTACGTATATACTCTGATTTTTCTCTTCAGATATTATAAATCTTTTGCTTAATTATTTTTATTAATAAGTTTTTCTTCCTCTTTGTATTAAGATTGAAAGTTCTGCACCATATGGTAATGTGGGCTAGAATCCAAGATAATTTCTAACTTGTAGAATATTGGTCCAATCCCTCCTGGATTTCTTAATCTCCACTGAAAAATAGCCTACTGGTATTTTAATGGGTTTACCTTTTTATGTGACTTTCTTTAGTCATTTTCAATATCCTTTCTTTGTACTCGATTTGTATTTGACTATTCTATGATGTAGGATGTTTGTATTCTAGCTTTTTTGACATTTTTATTAACCATTTTATTCGTTTACATTTCAAATGATATCCCCCTGTCTAGTTACTCTTCCACCAAGCCAGCCATCTCATCCCCCTTCACCTCATTCCCTTTGTTTCTATGAGGGTGCTCCTCTACCCATTCACCAACTCCTACCTCATCCCTATAGCATCCCTCTAACATTGGGGCATCAAGCCTCCCTCCCCTCTCACTGATGTCAAATAAGACCATCCTCTGCTACTTATACATCTGGAGTCTTGGCTCCCTCTGTGTATACTATTGGTTTGGTAGTTTAGTCCCTGGGAGCCCTGCGTGGTCCAGTTAGATGATATTGTTCTTCTAATGGGGTTGCAATCCCCTTCAGCTAATTCAGTCCTTTGTTGGGTATGTTGGCTAAAGTCATCACTATTGGCTCCTGGGAGTCCATCGATTCCCTGGAGTCTGGGACTCCATCCCCCTCTGCCACATGTTTCTATTCAGTTTCCTGATCCTCTATACCTGTTACTGCCCACCTTTTTATCTCTTCCTACCCTCTCTCTCCCAGGCTGCTTCCTCTCTTTAGCAATTGTGATTATATTATTCCCCATTCTATGAAGGATTGAAGCATCACCACGTTGGCCTTCCTTCTTCTTAAGCTGCATATGGTTTGTGAGTATACTCAGCTTTGGGGCTAAAATTCACTTCTCAGTGAGTAACCATATGTATCCTTTTGTGGCTGGGTTCCCTCACTCAGGATGATATGTTCTAGTTCTATCCATTTGCCTGAGAATTTTATGAAGTCATTGTTTTTAATAGCCGAGGAGTAGTACATTTGTGTAAATGTACCAAAATTTCTGTATCTATTCTTCTGTTGAGGCACATCTGAGTTTTTCCCAACTTCTGGCTAGTGTAAATAAGGCTGCTATAAACATAGTCCTTGTTATATGTTGGAACATCTTTTGGATATTTTCCGAGTAGTAGTATAGCTGGGTCTTCAGTTAGAACTATTTCCAATTTTCTCAGAAACCCCAAGATTGATTTGCAATTTTTTTAACAGCTTGTAGACACATCAGCAATGGAGGAGTGTTTCTCTTTCTCCACATCCTCACCAGCATCTGCTGTCACCTGAGTTTTTGATCTTAGTCATTCTGATTAGTGTGAGGTAGAATCTCAGGAGAATAGAAAGTACCAGGGCTAAGGTGATTGGATAACTCATTTCAATAAAGTTTTTTGTTCAGTTTAATGCATTATATTAATAGAGGATATCAGCAATAATGTTAGTATTTGTCTTAATTTTGAGAAACAATCTTTTGTTTTTTAGGTATTTCTTTCCTTTTCTTTTATTCTTTTATTAGATATTTTATATATTTACATTTCAAATGTTATCCCCCTTCCCAGTTTCCCTTCCAGAAACTCCCACCTCTCCACCCTGTCATTCCCCTGTATTGAGGAATCCAGTCCTCAAAGGACCAAGAGCTTTTCCTCCCATTGATGCCCAACAAGGGCATCCTCTGCTACATACGCAGCTGGAGCCATGAGTCCCTCCATGTGCACACTTTGGTTGGTGGTTTAGACTCTGGAAGCTCTGGGAGGGTCTGGTTGATTGATATTGTTGTTCTTCCTATGGGGATGCAAACCACTTCTGTTCCTTCAGTCTTTTCTCTAACTCCTCCATTGGGGGCCCTGTGCTCAGTCCAATGGTTGGCTAATAGCATCCACTTCTGTATTTGTCAGGCTCTGGCAAAGCCCCTCAGGAGACAGCTCTATCAGGCTCCTATCAGCAAACACTTGGCATCCACAATAGTGTCTGGGTTTGGTGACGGCATATGGGATGCACAGAAGTGGTATAGCTGGGTCCTCAAGTAGTACTATGTCCAATTTCCCAAGGAACTGCCAGATTGATAACTAAAGTTTTTTGTTTGTTTGTTTGTTTGATTGATTGATTTTCACCAGTTAGCAGACCCTCCAGCAATGGAGGACTGTTCCTCTTTCTCCACTTCCTTACCAGCATCTGCTATCACCTGATTTTTTGATCTTAGCCATTCTGGCTTATGTGAGGTCTAATCTCAGGGTTGTTTGGATTTGCATTTTCCTGATGACTAAAGATACTGAATATTTCTTTAGTTGTTTCTTGTCCGTTTGACATTACTCAGTTGAGAATTCTTTGTTTAGCTCTGTACTCCATTTTTAATAGGATCTTCTGGTTCTCTGGAGTCTATCGTCTTGAGTTCTTTGTATATTTCGGATATTAGCCCTTTATAGGGTGTAATCTTTTCCAAATCTGTGCATTGCTTTTTGGCAGTGTCTTTTGCCTTATGTTTCTATTCTAATTTTATTTACTTAGTGCTTTTGGACACTTTCCTTAGAACATCAAAGGTTTTACTTGTGGTTTTGTTAAAAATACTTTCTGTGCCTTTGATGTTGGTCTTTTCTCCTTCTCTTATACTTCTTATTTATAGGTTTGATCTTTAAGATCTTGTCTCAGAGTTTCTGTATGTTTTGTTGGAGATTTTCATTTTCTTTTGTTTTGTATATAGATACATTGTCCTAGAATAGGTGATCCAATTATTCTACCTGGTCTTTAAGTTCTGATACTTTTTGTAATCCAATATTTATTTTAAGGTTCTGTAAATCTTGTTTTAGAAGGTCTATGCTCATGTACGATATTGGATAAATGTTTCTTTAAGAGATGCTTTTCTTTTATAACATACAACAGCCCTGAATATCCGGTTCTTATCTTCTGCTATTTGGGAATCTAATTTGAACTGCTTGATGTTCTGTAATAACATATCACTATTCCACTCTAAAATCTGTATCCAGAAAAGGAGATGTGACCTTTTATTTAAAACAAATACCTCTTTCTCTACATTTTAAATCTACACTTGAAATCTTTTTTTGAACTGCAGTTTTGGAAAACACAAATTTTTTGGATTTCTTTATCTTGTGTTCATGCATTCATGACAACTCTGTTGGTTTTCATTCTTGACATAGTCCATACTTCTGTCATTCAAAATGTTTTAACTAAAATTATTTGCTCTGAAATTGAAAAACAATAAGTTCAAATTTACCAATTTTTTAAATAAGCAGTAAGTAGTTGAAAAAGCAGAGGAGCAAAGCAACTGAGCCAAGAGAGACAGAGACAGAAAAACAGAAAGAGAAATGGAGACACATAGGAAGAGACAAAAAGAGAGCAAGAGGTACAACTGCAAAGAGAGAAAGAATGCATAGATATAGACAGGTTAATGGAAAAAAAAACTATTCGGTTCTATCATTGATGCACAATATACATCAAAAAAGCTATGAAAAGATGGCATAGCAAATTAAAGTGTCGAAGTACAGTTTTTAAGTCTGAGAGAAGTACATTAAAAATAAAACTGTTCCTTTTCTGTAAGTTTACAATTGAAATTTATTTTAGCACACACTAAAAGCCCACTAAAACGACTTTGCCTTTATATTTTTATTTTAGTACATCCAAATCATTAAAACTTCATATTTTTATACATAAGGATCAGACCTGAGTTTTGGTGTTATGCAGAAGACATCCATGTAGAGGATTCTACATTCTTAGTACACAAGCATGATGGGATTTAATCTGTCCTTCTTCAACTAGCACAAAATAATTAGATAGCAACAGAGAATCAGTGAAGTGTAGCTATGTTTTGAACTAGATTTCACTAATTCCTCTTTCTTCTTCTGTTTAATGTAAGTTCAGATTCAAAGTAATTATATTTGGACAAGGTCCTTTGGTTAGAAGTGAAGCTGATTACATGAAACTTAGCCTCTTAAGTACTTGAATGAAGTAAACCATTCTAGCTGATCGATTTATTTGCCACTTCTTCTCACAATGTCACAATGGCCTACATTCAATTACACAGAGATAACATGAATAAAAGGCTTTTAATCTATTTATTAAAAGAAAATTAATAACAGTTTTCTTTTTAAAAGTGAAAACAATTTTTAGAAAATCATAATCTAATTGATGTTGCCTTTATATTCTTAAACATCTCAGTATATGCATGAAAGGTAAATCATTTTCCTTCTGCAATATGAGTTATTTTATAAGAAGAAATTCTATGAATAAATGAATAAATTATACATTTTATATTTTAATTGACTTCTAAATGGTACAAGAAATGGAATCAATAATTGAAAGACATTGGTACAGTATTATGATAAATTCTTACAGGCTCACTTGTGGCTTATGGTCTTCCATGAATTTCAAAATAATTTGTATTGATTCCTGACACTTAATATACAGATGAGATGTATATTAAGAAAAATAGATCAAATAACATGAAAGACTTAGTCACGGTTTGAAAAAAACATACTGAGGAAGATACATGTACGCTCTGCAGCCTCATTGTAGTATGACATGCCTTATTTTTCCTGCTGAAAACACTTAGGGTCCTACTTAGAGCTAATATTAAAACAAATACATTCTATTACTTGAAAACATTCTCCTTTCTTCTCAATGATAGGATGAGTTTCAAGTTTTCATCTAACCATTGTCCTGATGCTTCTAGATATCTGATGTCCTCTGTCACATCTACTTACAATATGGGGTTGATAAAACACTGAAATGAAATGTCAGTTAAGAAGGATGAGCACAATATATGCTCTCACAACTCTGATGAAAGCAAAACAATACTATGGTAAATTTATGAGTCCAACACTGGAACATAAGGAATTGATTGAGCTGCAGGCAGGTTAATCAGTGCTATCCTGGGGCAGGGATAGAATGAGAGGCACGAATTTCCTCAATAATTCTAATTTCTATTTAATAGAAAGGGTTTTAGACCCAGATAACATGTTCCAATATGGAAGAAGTTAGATAAGATTTTTTTTTTTTACAGGAAAAATATGGACTAAAACCAAAGCGCTATCAAATATATCAGTAGGGAGGCTAAGTTGTTGTATTATAGAGGTACACAAACCTCTGTTGTATATATCATTTGCTTTAAAAGTGACACTCATGATTTTTAAATGTGTATAAATTAGTAGTCATCCAAGAACAAATTTGAAAGGCTTTACCCAATGGTCAGAAGCATGGTATGTCAGACAAAAGATGGGGATAGTGGATGGCTAATGAAGTGATTAATAATAGCTCAAGTTTCTGATTTTGAGCACTCAGTATCTCACTCCACAGTCAGGCTATTCCTATCAGTCATCCAGCCTTTAAAACAGGTGTGTCTTTTCTGCAAACATAGATTAACATAATTATTTTTAATTTCATATTTCTTTATTATTAGCATAGCTCTTTGGAAGTTAATTTATTTACAGGAAAATCATCTGTATTGAACATCCAGTACAGAAATTACCAGAAAGGAAGGTATGTGACTAAATATATTCACCATGACACATAGCAAAATTGTAAGAGTTACTAGAATTCAAGGAAAAATAAAATGGTAGACCTACCTTTAATTGACTAGGGAGTGCAGATTTTGGATGTTGTTTCACAAGTTTACATCCAGTAATACCATTTTGATTGTCCCATTCTTCTCATCAGACTATTCAACATATATTAGCTGAGTAGTTGATATGTTCAATTTTTTTGTCTAAAATGCAAATACAAATTTAAAATTAAGAGTCCTTATATAATTTGGTAAGAACATATTTCTTCATAATTTTCTTGTATTTTCAGTCTATCATACTCGATGGTAAAAATGCTATTTGAAAAACATTACAAAGTAATGTAACATTTGATCACAGAAATTGTAAAATTTATTATTCTTATACTATCATAATTTATAGCTTTCCATAAAACTACCATATAGAAATGTAAACTATAGTTGTATTCATTTAACTTTATTTTCTTCAAAATAGCTAAAAATTGGAGTCTAAACAAGCACCTGCACTAAATAAAGACAATTAAATAAACATAGATGATGCAGAAGGTGGGACTCATTCATTAAAGGGCATGTTGTTCAATGCTGGATGAGTTCTCTAGTATCTAACTAATAGGAAATGTTTTGAGGAAGATCTGTGAACATACCCTGATTTGGTGGTACAGTTGACTACTTTTAGACAGTCTTATTTCTTGGTGAACAATACACTCTGGTTTTGCATTTGGAACATAACCAGGCTTGGCTTTCTCTCTAGCACTCAAACAGTAGTAACAAACCAAAAACAGACTCCAGCAAATCTTGGGTATCATCCAAAGCTGAATTTGTGTAAATGACTAGAGAAGTCTGAGAATATAAGCAGCCTGCTTAACACTTCTGGAAAGACAGGCATAAACAAAGCCAAATTAGGAATATTATAACGAAGGTATAATCTTTCAATGCCCAGCAGATTTATTATGCCAACAAACATCAAAAATTAAATGGAATCCTCAATGCATATTTTAAGATATTTGTGAAAGCTCACAGAAAATTTAAAACAGAACAAAAACAACAACAAAAACATTTCACACATATAAAGATACATCCACACACATGTACGTGTGTGTATGTGTGTGTGCAAGAGAAAGAGAAAGCAAGAGAGAGAAAGAGAACATCAAATTAAATATCTTCTTCATAGAAAAGAAAATAATAAAATGAGACAATTTGGAAAATATTTTCAAACTCCTCATCTAACATGGGGTCATGTTTAAAGTATATAAATCAATTCCATAATTTAATTTTAAAAAATAGATAATGAATGACCTGATTTAAATATAAGAAATAGGCCTCTATAGATATTTATGAAAGTAATATATAAACAAACAAAAACATGGAGATTTTTCAATATTGGTGTTTGAGAGTTGTTAAATTGAGTACTGTTCTTGCAGAAGACTGGAGTTTGATTCCCAGCACCCATATTGGATTGCTAACAAAATTCTGTAATTCCAGCTCCATAGGATCCAACCCCTGTGGCATTCATGTACAGGTGAGTATTTATGAATCCCACATAGATTCATACCTACACAAATGTAAACATGAAATTGAAATGCTCACAATTGTTAATCATTATAAAAATGAATATCTAAACCACAATGAACTATCACTTCAACCATTGACAACTGAGGCAACTGGAAGGAGATAGCAATTACTTGATTATTTCTCATAAGAAATATCTAATTTTTCAAATAAATTTGATAAATACATTTCTGTAATATATTAATTTATATTAGCATTCCCTTATAATTATTTTTATTACTAACTTATATTAATATTACTTTATACATATACATATATACGTACACACATACATATATGTATATGTGTGTATGTATATATAGGCTAGGCTACTAGGCTACTGGGAAATTTTTATAAGGATAGGAGGACTAGCAACTTCATTTTTATATATATATGTGTGTGTGTGTGTGTGTGTGTGTGTGTATACATATATATATATATATATATATACATATATATATATATATGTCTCTATGTGTGTACACACAGACATATATACATAAATTTATATATTATATACATTAAAGCAAACATCAACAAATTAAATGCTTATAAGCTGTGGTTAAAGTTGTATCATGGTTTACACATTTCTTATTTTATAAGTGGTAGGAAGATTATCCAAGTCAACTAAAAATAATCATAAAGAATTTTACAAAGTAAGGATTTGATGTAGTAAAAATAATATACTGTCAGAATTATAGAGCTAGACATAGGGCAGCAATTACCAGCATATCCTGCTCTGGGAGAGTACTCCAGTTGAGTTCCTAGGTCCTCATAAGGCCCTCATCATTGCCTATAACTCCTGCTGCATTCAAGTTTCATTCGAGTTCACAACTGAGAGTGTTTGTCACAATGGGCAGAGGTTTTTCTGTTTTATACTTATTTCTTTTCCTTCAGATACTCCAGGAACAGAATATCTGGATCTGTTGGTTGACTTATTTTATTTTTGAAACATCTATCCTGATCTTCAGGTTTGTGATATACATTACCCCACACAAACAGTGTACATGTTCATTTTATTTCACGTTAATTTTTAATATTAGACATCTAATTAACTGAGAGTCTCAATTTTGTTTTGACTTTCTTTTCTGTGTTTCCTAAAAGTATTGAATATTTTCATAAACCCATGCGTATTTACACTACTTATATGAGAACTATCTGTTCTGATCTTTAACTCATTTCTAAATTATATTTTTGTTATCTCTATTCTAATCCATTGGTTTATGCATCTGTTCTGTGTTAGATGGTTTCAATGGCTACATGATAAATTATATGGTATTATGAGGCTTCTAGCATTTCTAATATCACTCTGGAATCTTTGACTGTTCTTGTTCTTTTGTGCTTTTATCTGAATTAGGGGTTTTTATTACTAATTGCATGAAAAAATTCACTGATATTTAATTATGTGTATATGTATGTGTCTTTTTTTGTGGTTTTATTAACATTAATTCAATATGCACATAGGCCAAAAGGGGCATCAGATCCATAGAGTTACAGGTGACTATGAATTGTCCCCAATCAAAGGCTGGGAAACAATATCTGCTACTACCCAAGATCAATACACATTCTTAACTGCTAATACGCCCTTCCATGCTCTTGTATCTAACTTCAAGAATTCAAAAGTTATAATTTTAATTTCATTAGACTATTTTAATGGATTACTAAATCATAAGATGTATAAATTAGAGCCCCAACATGCAATGTTTACCGCACTTATGAAATAATGAAGTGAATAATATCTCTTTCTTCAAACATTTTACAACACTTCATGATGGAAGATTTCAAATTCCTTCTGCCTTTTGAAATATTACATACTTTGGCACAGGGGAAATTTTCCTGACTTACAATGACTTACACTTTAAGATCAACAATAGACACATGAGACCTCACTAAATTGAAAAGCATCTTTAAGGCAAAGGACACTGTCAACAGGATAAAACAGTAACCTATAGATTGGGAAAAGATCTTTACCAATTCTACATCCAATAGAGAGCAAATATCCAATATATACAAATAACTCAAGAAGTTAGACTCTAGGGAACCAAATAATCCTATTAAAAAGTGGAGTAAAAGAACAACAATATCAAGCAACCAGGTCTCCCAGAGCTCCTAGGGCCTAAACTACTAACCAAAGAGTATACATAAAGTGACCCATGGCTCCAGCCATATATGTAGCCAAGGATGGCCTTGTCGGGCATCAATGGGAGAAGAGGCCCTTGATCCTGGGTAGGCTTGATGCCCCAGAGTAGGGGAAGCCAGTGTGTGGAGGCAGAAGTAAGTGGGTAGGTGAGTGGGAGACACCCTCTTAGAAGCAAGGGGAGGGGGCATGGGATAGACGATTTCTGGAGGGGAAGCTGAGGAAGGAGATAACATTTGAAATGTAAATAAATAAAGTGTCCACTAAAAAGAAAAAAATGAAAAAAAAAAGTGGAGTACAGAGCTAAACAGAGAACTCTCAATCAAGGAATCTCAATGGCTGAGAAGCACTTAAAGAAATGTTCAACATCCTTACCTATCAGGGAAATGCAAATCAAAATGACTCAGATTCCACCTCATACCAATCAGAATGGCTAAGATCAAAAACTCAGGTGACAGTAGATGAGGTGAAGATGAGGAGAAAGGAACATTCCTCCATTGCTGGTGGGACTGCAAACTGGCAAAACTATAAGACTGTGGCGACCCTTCGCTTACCAGAGACCCCCAGAGTGAAGAACATGGAGGCAGGAATCGATATATGATGTAAAAACAAGAGGAATTTTATTGTTGCAGCATGCTTGGCCACCCTGCATATGAAGGATTGAGAGAACAACCCTGTGCAGCACATTCAGCAAGTACGCTTTTACTATACAGTTTTCAGGGCAGCAGCCATTAGGCACAATGTGATTGGCAGAACAGTGTGACTTTTAAAGTGATTGGTCTTTAGGGAATGGGGTGGCAAGGACTTCCCTTGTCTGTAGGTGGCAAATGGCCATGGAATGTGTCTATGTGATGACCTCTTCAAAACCGTTTTGGAAATCAATCTGGCAGTTCCTGAGGAAATTTGAAATAGTTCTGCCTGAAGACCCTGCTATACCGTTACTAGGCATTTACCCCAAAAATGTTCCAATCTATAACAAGGACACGTGCTCCACTATGTTCATAGGAACCTTATTTATAATAGCCAGGAGCTGGAAATAACCAAGATATCCCTCAACAGAAGAATGGATACAGAAAATGTGGCACATTTACACAATGGAGCTATTAAATGTAGTACATTTACACTCAGCTATTAAAAACAATGACTTCATGAAATTCACAGGCAAATGGGTGGAAATAGAAAATATAATCCTGAGTGAGGTAACGCAGACACAAAAGGACACTTGTCATACATCAAAAAGGTATGTATGATAAGTGCATATTAACCCAAAAGCTCACAATGCCCATGATTCAACCCATAGATATATGGAGCTTAGAAGGAAGAAAGACCAGGGTGTGGATGCTTCAGTCCTGCATTGAGGAGGGAACAGGATGATCTCTGGAGGTGGAGGGAGGGAGGACCTGGGAGGCACAGAGGAGGATGAGGAAATAAGGGGGGGCAGTATGGAACTGGAGGAAATGTGAGAGAAGTACAGAGTGTCAGGAAATGGAATAAAACTATGTAGTGGGGGGGGGTGAAGAAATGGTGATAACCACTGGAAGGTTCCAGATACCAGGGAAAAGAGAGGCTCCCAAAATCCAATGGGGATGACTTTTCCTGAACTGCACAGAGAAAGGAGAGATAGAACCGGTAGAGACCACATTGAGCATAGATGCATGGACCTAGGTCAAGGGATAGGGCCATTCACCCATTTCAAAGTTTGTAACCCAGAATGTTCCTGTCCAAAGGATGAAAAGGGACAAAAAATGGAGCAGAGACTGAAGGAAGGGGCATCCTGGAACTGCCCCCACCTGGGCATCCATCCTGTCTGCAGACACCAAACCCTATACTGCTGCTATGGTTAAGAGGCACTTGCTGACAGGAACCTGGTGTGACTGCTCCTCGGCAGGTCCGGCTTGCAACTGACCAATACAGATGTGGATGCTTGTAACCAACCATCACACTGAACTCCGGGACCCTGTTGGGTAGCTGGCAGAAGCTCTGGAGGAGCAGAGGGGCATTGCAGCCCCATAGGAAGATCAACGTATGCTGGCCAGACCACCCAGTGCTCCCAGAGACTAGACCACCAATAAAGAAGTATACAGAAAAAGATTCAGGACTCCAGATACATATGTAACAGAGAATGGCTTTTCCTGACAGCAAAGACAGGGGAGACCCTCGATCTTGTGGAGATTTGGTACTGTGGAGGGGGATGCTGGTGCACTGGGGTGGGAAAGTGTGGGTGGGTATTGGAGCATCCTCTTAGAAGCAAAGGGTAGTGGGGAGAGTGTAGATGTGGGATAAGGGTTTGTGAAGGCTTAACTGGGAAGTAGATGTAATTTGAGATGTAAACAAATGGAATGATTAATAAAAAATTAAAAAGAAAATATAAAATAATGAAATCAGAAGGATTAAATTGGATATCGGTTGTGCAGTGGGAGGGGAGGGCAGAGGATGGTATATGGAAATGGATAACTAATCTTAAAATATTGTTGAAAAAGCCATATAGAAATTTGTATAGGAAAAGCATCCATGTGTATGATGAATATGTATATGCATATATGCTTATGATAAATAGATACATTGACATATATATATGTATATATATATGTACACATTTCTATATAAAGAATTTAAATAGAGATACCCTGTTACATAGAGACAATATAATAACTCTATTCCAATGCTAGCAAATAAAACCCAATGAGTTAACTTTTTTTGAGGTGTGGGCCAGTAATATGTCATAGACCCCTAAGGATTATTTAGTGTTGTCATTGCTATTGCTTAACTTAAGTTGAGAAATAATTGAAAAAATTCATTACAGTGACTGTAGTTTTGATTGGGAGGCAGACTATAATAGTGTTTTTTTTTTCCTTTTTTCTGTATTTTTATCTAGAAATTAATGATGGATAAATCCACCAAACAATTCAGCTTCTTGC
Source organism: Montemys delectorum (assembly GCA_019843815.1). Lineage (NCBI taxonomy): Eukaryota > Metazoa > Chordata > Mammalia > Rodentia > Muridae > Montemys > Montemys delectorum. Next base: position 18,442 of record JADRCD010124952.1, read on the forward strand.
CAAGAAATGAATACTGAGGGCAGAAAACGCATACAGCTGAATATTATCCTGAAGATAAAGTTCGAATGCTTTCTTCTGGGTTTACTTCATAGGAAATTCTATTAAAATTCTTGACTACTGTAATTTTACATTATTTTGGACCATGCAAGCAATTTATATTTTATTAATAGGTGATTACTTGAACTTTTCAAATGACCCATCAAACTGAGTACCGCAAATTTTGGCCAACTTGGCTTTCTGAAACACATATTTATAATATTTTAAAAGATTTAAAAGCATTTATAAAAGACAGCAATTATTAATGAAGAATTATTAATTTATCTACTTTACATTTTTCTTTAATAGGATTCAACTTTCTGATCCTTCTCGTTGCTTTAAAGAAAATTATTTTACTGATTTTCATAGCAAGCTGGCCATGCTCTCAATGGAAAAGTGTGCATTCCAACGAATACGAGTCAGATATCCATGCTGGGTCTAGGTTTGCCCTAACTGAAGACGCAGAAATTAGGATGGCACAAAAGCATGTTAAACAGTGGGATTCCGTGGGATTCTCTTGTACATTCGTAGCAGTATACCAGTGTACTTAAGAGGAAACATACAGGAATTGAAGTTGAGTTTGTCTGTTTCAATTCAGTTTATTTTCTCATAGAACTGGATCTTCATGATATTCTTGAAATTTTTTATTAGAGATTTAATATTTCAGCTTCTGAGTGATCTTCATGGTAATATTTTACACACACACACACACACACACACACACACACATACACAGAGAGAGAGAATATGTATACATTTGTAAATCATCAAATCAAATCTATTCAAATAATAATTGCAATTAATATATAGTCATTAATGGTAGGATTTGATGTCGGTATAGAATATACATAGCGGTCCCTTTTATTCTAACAATTTGAGGTGTTTATTGTGAAAATGCTATTATTTTAATGGTTAGGAGTGATATTGCCTTGAGGGAAGAGGGTACCATGAAGTACTTTTATGTGTAAATCTTTTTGGCCATAATTATTCAAATGGATAACTAAACATGAATTCTGCCTTAGGGTTAACACATAACCAATTTGTTTCACAAATTATCTAATTATGAGCAGAGTGCCCTCCTCACTGTGCACTAATCCCTATGCATTTAAAAGTCATTTCCTATACTACTGAAGGTGTGATCTTTCCTTTTCACTAGTTTGGAGAGGGCACATGCTGTCCACTACTCACTCAGTATCTTAATCCCTTGATTCTTCCTTACTGATAATGTGCGGTAAGTAGTTTTTAGCACATTGTATATATTGAAAAGACAAGCATTTACACAACAAGAAAAATAACAAATTCTCAAACAGCTTTGTTTTGTATATACATACATTTTAAAATTTTAAATGGTGTAAGCACATTTTATGTTATCCTTGGTTCACTTAAGTTCTTGTCATATTTCACAACATCTAAAATGAGCTACAATTTAATATTCATTTAAATGATACACACCTTCTCCTCCAAACTGTAAGGCTCACATATCTTTTCACTTGCACAAACTATGTCTGCATCACAAAGTAGCAAAGCAGGACAAATAGAGCAATCATCAGGAAAATTTGATGAGATATCCCTTCTCTTATTTTCATGTCACAATATTGTATAATTTCAGTGCTTCTCAGCAAGAAGCAGCAGTAAGTTAATTCAGACTTTCCTGGAAGCAAGTTTGATTAAGATTTTGATTCATTTTGTAAAGCAATATGGAATGAGAGAACAGAAATTCACCAGGATAGAACTCACCGCCTCTCAATTTAGTTCTCTCTGTAGATGTCTTCCTCTTGGTATCTCTTCAAATAAGATTTGTGCCTGATTTTTCTGTACTACATGTGAGCCATGCTCGCTAGCAATATAGTTGTGCAGTTCAAATTATTATACAAATAAGATTGGAACAGAGTCAAACTCTTAGTAGTAATTAGTGTGCATTAGATCAGAGGTTACATCTATTCAAAAATAAGCAGCAGAAGAAATCATGTTGTATTGTAATGCCAGTTCTTTTACAGAGAAAAATAACTATAATAATGGGTATTCTGTGTTTCCTTTTATTTTTGCCTCTCAAAATCATTTCTAGTTGGATCTCTCATCAGATGAACCTGGCAAAAGTAGTACTACAGATGAATGCAGCCAATGATTTCTCTCATCAAGCACCATAGCAACTAAACATCACTTTATGTGAACTGTACAATCTGATTTATTGGCATCTCTGTTCACTTGTATTGATCCCTTATAATGGAAAACCAATTTAAGACAAATATTCTTCTTAAGATTTCTCCCTATATATTTTCTCCAATTTTAACATATTAATTATTTCTCCTTTCTTTCACAGATCATGCTCCTTAAAAGTTAAGTGCCCTTAAACTATAAGATTCAGCTCATGAGGAACATTGCTTACCGCAAATAAGACCATTTTCTTTTTCCATTATTAAAACTGAAACCTTAGCTAATATCTTCCCTCGACTTCTGCCATTGCAGCATCTTGCCCACGGTGAAACAGTGTGGCCATAACCCTAACATGATTTTGTTCCTAGAATGTGGATACATTTACTCTACCCTATCTTTGGCAAAGTAGAACTTTTTCTCTGCATACATTTTATCTTTATTCGGGTACTGTCTTAGAATTTTAACTGACCTCTCTCACCTCTCATGTGTTGAGAAGACACTAAAGACAGAACAACTTAGTTTTCATGTTCTCAGAAAGTATGTGTTCATCAAATTCAATTCTAGATCCACCCTTCGTCATTTGGCAGAACTTCACCATATTGTCCTTAGAAAACACGTGGTTGGCAAAGCAGTGCTTTGCTTCAAACTTTGCTCTCCAAGTTTTATTAATGCCCACTGTTCATTTTCTACACACTTCTGTCTTCTTTAAGAGTTATCTTACATAGTCTTTGTTTTATATCCATCTTCATGTATTGAAGTTGCTCAGCGGTTATCATATCCGGAGTCTCGTTTCTCCTCCAAACTGAATCACAGCCATAGACGTAAAGAATCTCCGTTGAGAAGAAAAATAGTTTATGCAACAATTAATCTTTCATGGTCAAAGGTAGATATCTTCTTGTCTGTTGAAAAATCTCTGCTTGGATGTACAGAGACATATTTAGCTTTACAAAAACAAAGAAAAAAGATACATCTTAAAATGAATTATTCTGCTATTTTTTTCTTTTTTAAATTTTTATCAGTTATTTTATTTATTTATATTTCAAATGTTATCTCCCTTCCAGGTTTCCCTTTTGAAAACCTCCTATCCACACTCTGCTTCTATGAGGGTGTTCCCCCACCCACCTATCCACTCCTGCCCCACTGCCCTAGCATTCCCCTAAGCTGGGGCATCGAGCCTTCACAGTACCAAGGGCCTCCACTCACCTTAATGCCAAATAAGGCCATCCTCTGCTATATATGCAGCTGGAGCCATGGGTACCTCCATGCTTACTCTTTGGTTGGTGGTTTAGTCCCTGGGAGCTCTGGGGGTGGTTGGTTGGTGTTGTTGTTCTTCCTATGGGTTGCAAACCCCTTCAGCTCCTTCAGTTCTTCCCCTAACTCCTTCCTTGGGGTCCCAGTGCTACAGCAGATGGTTGGCTGTAAGCATCTGCATCTGTATGGTAAGGCTCTGGCAGAGTCTCTGAGGAAACATCCTATCAGGCTCCTTTCAGCAAGCACTTTAAAAAGACGCTTTGTCCCCCATTTTTTATAGAGTCGGAAATTCAAGAATCATTTGTAACATATTACTCATCTGCACTCTGAATTCTCTACTTATCTAGTCGATCAGTAATATGTTCACTAACATTATCTAGAAATATATGTATTATTTATGCTTAATCTAGCAGGCTAAATTCTTCATAACACCCACCTTATCTCTTTTTTTGTTAATACTACATTTATACCCTAACAACTGTTTCTTCAGTAAGTTCTTTATGTTTTTAACTTTTATTGCATTATGATGAGAAAAGTTATATGATTTCAATTTATCCAAATTTGTTAACATTTAAAAACATATCTTGAGTAAATAGAATTAAATCACATTCTTGTTTCCCTTTTGTACACAACCTCTCCCAGAGACCTCCTCTTCAATACCTACAATATCTTTTTTGTCATATTCCTTAAAATTTATAAAATATTATAACAATAAAAATGAGTATTATAAAGGTTGTTTGATATAAAACAACAATCAATTTAACAGTATTATGTAGATGTTTGTCTACAGCAATACTGAAAGTATATATGTTTTTCTCGATATAAATTCTAAATAACTCAAAACATATTAACTGTATATTTCAAAGTAATATATCACTACTACTATTTTCTTAAATGAACATAAATATATGAAGTCTTTTTGTTTGTTTGTTTGTTTAGTAGAGGTTAAAATCTTGGCTCTTACTGTGGTACATGTACACATATACATATATACATGTATATAAAATTTCATATTTCTGTACTTCAATGACCCTCAAATCACCGAAGAATTTTACCTCCATCATAGCTAAGCTAAGAGTTGACAGTTCTGCTGTGCCAAGGAGTGAATTGTAGGCACGATTTTTGGATACAGACTTCCTGCTATGGTCAAAACTATTTGACTTGAGTGAGTGACTTTATTCTCTGGCCACAGAGAACAGGTTACATTCATTTTTGAAATGGTATGTATATTAAGATAGTCTGTCCATAAAGTCATTCACCAACTGTTTCAATGAACAATGGTTCTGCTTGGAGGGTGGCACAGACATTAGGT